>JABAJU010000117.1:0-68389 GCA_018220975.1 Tephrocybe sp. 9980TJB
TGCACCAAGAGAATAGGAAATAGCAAGGAAAATATATATATAATGTAGAGTCCTCTGACATGCAAGAGGTGCAGAATGAAAGGTAGAAGCCTGTAATACAAGAGAGGAAAGTTAGAAGTGATTGTGGAGGATGTAATATAAGGAAAGAGATTTTAAATGAGTGGTGAGTATATCTTTTAGATAAACTAGTAGATAATGAACAGAAAAGGGAAGGAGTGAAGATGTAAAAGATAGAGTGGATAAGGTTGGTTGTCCCCTGGCAGATTGTCCCCTGACAAGAGCAGGTCAAACTGACAGGACCAAATGGAAAGCTCCTTGCCCTGTGTACCATCTGCAAACCATCTATTGAAAGATTGATCATCATATCAATACTCTTTTGGAGGTATGGCATTGAATGTGACAGATGTATCAAGGACTGAAATTAATTTCCTTGATAATGAGATTCTTCACTGATTGTGCTCTCTCTTCTGAAGTGCACAATCTGCCAGATTTTGACTGGAGAAAAATACATTAAATACCAATGATCATTATTATAATAGTCTGATTTAATAGATATGTGGATAATAATTTTTCCGAAGGCTGTTTCAAGAATGGGTGAAAGACTCTATATTTCTGTTTATTCCTCATATGTGGACAGAAAACAGCTACTATGACAAATCAAAGCCAGCATTTGCATTAATTGCCTGCAAGAGCTTATCCTTCAACACCCTTTCACTCTTATACCTCGGGAGCTAACCAAGATGAAATCAGCTTATGTACAAACAGATGACAGGTGAGAGAACAAAAGAAGAAAAACATACCTTGAGCAAGTTTACACATGTACTTGAGGTTGGCAGACGAAGCTGATCCGAGCCGGCGTCGCGGATGCTGAAGTTAGGTACAAGCTCTTTGAATCCCCTATACCAGCAAAAGATGATGAGGTGAGATGAAAAAAGATAACAGACTACTTACAAAAGTGGTGGTCGGCTGCAACTCGTCACGAACCTAAGCAGTGCCATGCGTTGTTGCTGATCGAAGGTGTTGACAACCTACATCAGGCATTTAGTCAGTCATAGAATAAGAAAAGAGAAAAAGGTGAACATACATTCCAAAACATCACAATTGTCGATTCGCCATCATCATATAACCCCCCATAATTTGTATGGTTTCTCAAATCCTTCAAATCGATCGGGGTATTCACACCTCCAATGAGGATTTGTATCTCCTGTTGGTTAAACATCCTACGTAGCAACCTCACCGTCAGAATGCCCAGAGAAGTAAAGGATACGAATAGGAAATCACTCACCTAATCCACCTTGGCTCAATCATCTCACAAACACCCTCGAAAAACGCGTCACTCTGCCTCCTAATCTGCCTACTCAATTTATAATGGGCCACCCGCTGCACATACTCCATCCTATTCTCCCTCGTAACACTTATCTCCCCACCTCCGGGGACCAAATCAACCATCCTCGTCTCCCCGAGCTCTTCCACTGCAATGCTAAATGTCAGGCTCAAGTCCTCGACGGGCCCACTTTCGTAATGTTTTAGGAAGAGCAAGCCAGAGTAGAGTTCGGGGTCGAGAGATGTGAGATCATCAAGGTTGAAGAAGCTTTGGCGTCCGAGCCATTTTGCGAGGAAGAATCCGGCGAAGGCAACGTCGACGAGGATGCCTTCGTACATGGCTTTGCCAAGGATCCGACCGATGAAGCGGTACCATGACAGGCTGTGCGCTGCGTGGTGGACGGGGTAAGCAGTGGGTCGATGAAAAACTAGAAAGGAAAGGCAACACACCCTCCGTTGCATAGCCATGCGGATTGGGATACAGCTCATTCTTCGTATTTGCAAGCCAGAGTCCCCGGTCAGTATCAAACACGTCCTTACAGAGTTCTGTGAAAAATTCTTTGAACACTCCGCCACCATCGATACCTGCTCTGCAAACACGAATGTGCAGTCATGTCAGTACAGGGCTCGTACTCAGATAAGATAAGAAGGAAAACGGGGAAAGAAATACTCACTCCTCCCCGCCAAACTGATCTACGAATACAATCTCCACGGGATCCTTCAAATCCGCATCGCCAAGCCTATCGAACCCATCCTGCGCAACACTCCCTCTCCTCACCTGCACCCTCTGTCTCCCCGTCCCACCCATCCAATCCATCCCCATATCCGTTATGCGACTCCTCGCCCCCGCTGTCGACGAAGTCCTACGCTGGGTATGCGCAACAGCGTCGTTTCTCACGAACCACCTAAATATCTCCACCCGGACGTCGAACGGGATCGCGAAGGGGATGTTGTTGAGGACCCCAAGGCGAGGTGAGAGGTGTGCGAGCGCGCGTTTGGAGTATGTCTGTGAACGAGCACGGGAGCGGGCTTGGGCTTGAGAGCGGTGGTTGAAAGGTGTAATGCTGTTTAGAATCGCGGCGGGATCAGGGCTGGATGGGGTAGAGTCCGAGGATGAAAGGGCTTGTTCTTCATAACTGTGTGGAGTGGGTTAGTTGGGTACTGGAAGGGGGAGAGACGGACGTACATAGCAGCCTCAACAAAAGACTGGACGTCTATCTGTGAGGTCATGAGCCAGTGCCCTGGTGGTACGAACGGAGTCCTAGAGCTATACCACAACAACTTAGTCAATCGCAATTCGCACAGAATAACAACAGGAAACACCCACTCCCTGGAGTGAATAGCGCTCAAACAACTCGTCAACCTCTCCCTCACCTCTTCCCAACTCACTCGCACACCCCGCGGCCCTTTCCCTATCCCACTATCACTCGATGAGATCAACGAATCCCCGCGCCAGTACAACACAAACGCGACGTTCATCAGCTGCCGACTCCACTGTACCAGTTCATCGAGGGATAGTGGATTACGCGCTGTAGCGGACATCGTAGTTTGCGGTTGCGCCTGTGTTGCATTCCTTGGGAAGGAAGACGTTGATATGGGCAATGAAGCAGACGAAGCCACAGACACAGAAGCCGACAGCGTACGTCCTCCAGACGCCGAAGTCCCCACAGACTCAATCCCGCGTCCAAAGAACTCGTCGTCTCCCATCATCACCATCGCCTTGGTATACAACTCCACCAACACCAAAAACGGAGCCCACTCCCCATCTCTGTCTGACGCCAAAATACCCACAACCCCTGCCCCACTTTGGTCCCGCCCAATCCGTCCGCCTCTAACGAACCCCCTATACACTTCTCTCACCAAACCTGGCTGAGCACCCAACGCCGCCTGCACCACGTCCACACCCCACACGACGATCAACGTGAAAAGGAACCCGAGAAGTGGCGGTCGGGATACGGGAGAGGAAGGCAGAGACAGGAGCGATACTATATGTGCCGTACTTGGGAGTGACGATATACGTTTTTGGGTCCGCGGGTCAGTTTGTATCGGTGTTGGTGTGGGTACAGGAGGGGCGAATGAAGACACGATGGTTACTGTGGGTACGTCTTCTGCGTCGGACGAGTCAGAATCCGCACCAGTGGCGGACGATAGCTGGGGTTTAGAGTTCAACTTCTTTTCCTTTTTCAAAGACGGGTTGAGGACCTCGATAGGCATGGCGTTCACGAGGCTTGTGAGGAGTGACCAGTAGACGCTGAGTGATTTGGAGTCTAGGAGCATGTATCTGGGCGGAACGAAGACCTGTAGGTTCGCGATTAAATTGAGCTTCTGCTCTGGCGTGGTCTCTGCTACAACGCGGTGAATGTCAAGACCTTGGCCGAGTAGGGAGAAAGGTATTTGTGAAGATAGAAGGGTAAGTGAGTGCGTAGGAAGACGGTTCGGGAGAAGGGGAACTGTGAGGATGGTTAGGAAGATTGCGGTAAGGAGGGACGCGGGGGCGGATGTTGCGGAGAGTGGGAGGGTAGCGAGGGTGATGAGGTATGGTAGCGCGGTGGATGTCCGCGCATTCAAAGGCTATGAAGTGTAAGTAAAAGCTGAAGTCAAGAGAAAAGAATGGTAGACGTACTACAGAAGAAATTGAACGTGCCAAAAGACCGTAAAGATCTTTGTGAAGAAGGTATTGCGATATTTGCGCAGAAACATGAGTTCCCGCAGTAGACGGTGATAGCAAAGCATTGAGCACCTGTAGCTGAGATATCGAGCGTAAAGGGTCCTTTGACACACCACGCAATAGAAGCCAGGCCATCTGGCGAATCAATACCAGCCAGCTTTCCAGCATCTCATTGTTCGTCCTCGGTATCGCAAATAATGTATCTACTTACCATTATCGTCAGTAATTCTTGCACAAAGAAATCAAACTCACCTCCATTGCCACTCGCTACAACCTCACTCCAAGTCCTAACAGCCTCTTCATCCGTCCTTCCAAGCATTACTAGCGCCCTGAGCCCTTCAAGGCCACATATATCCCTTTCAAATATACTCTTCAACTCTCTCCTCACTCTCAGCGTCTCTCTGTGCCCCCGGTACCACCCCTGGAGCTTCACCACCGCTTCAGACCGCCTTTGCGCCTCTAAACGCTCAGAACGTTGTGCGCGCGCGGTAGAGAGTATCGTGCTGTGCGAGAGTGCAGTTGAGGCCCCACCGAGGTTAATTTTTCGCCGGCTTTCGTCGGGGAAGTACATCCTGTGTACTTGTAGTGGTGGAATGAAGTAGAGTAAAGTGGAATGTCGTATGTAGGTGGTGCGTAAGCAGCAATCTAGATGTCGGTGATCGGCGATCGCTAATCGGATCTCGGAACAGCATATGTAAGCGTCCTTTCTAGAAAACACTAGACTTCTCCTGACCTCTCCAGCGAGCTTGATGAATATCGCTTCGGGTGCAACCCACCAAAGAACCCCCATTAGCGCAGTCGACATAGTTGCATTGTTACCTGACGATAACAACTGATTTCACTCCCACAAAGCGTCGCACCGAAAACTTTTGTGCTGCGTTCATGTTCCATCCATGCATTCTCTAATTCACTTTTGATTGCCTGACCGTCTGTTTCACATTGTGGAGATAGTATGTTTGGATGTCTCTGCCTCATTTCTTCTATTAACTGTGCGCTCCCGGTGAGTTTCAATCCGACTGAATGAAGGACATTTTGTGATGCACGTGCATCCTCATCGTCTGATAAATGACACTCTACCTTTACACCCTACGAAGACTCGTCTACAAGATCTGAGTCATAAATTGTGGTTCAAACCCACGTAATGCCTTGTTCCCAGAAGGCCGTACAACTCTCCTTCATGACATGTACCAGTGCGCAAACCAAGAAGTCCACACCTTTGTGCCTGTGGACCGTACTGTAGGTGTATCTTAATCTCAAGAGACTTTCCCTCAATTTAAGTTATTAACGATTATATCCTCTAAAGTTGAAAGTAGGACGTACAAGCCCTTTGGCGGGCTGCTTCTTCGTCAATTTGTACACACACATGATTCTCGTCCAAGATGTATGACGTCCAGGTGCATATAATACACACTAACGCGTGGTGCGCCCTGCCTTCAAGACTTCAGGTCGCAGCTTCGTGGTTTGAACTCACACAGCGGCACTTTCACCGTGACAGCATCCTTGAATTGCTCAGCGGTGAGCACCGTCACAAGGCTAGCCAACAGTAGCGCAAGGCCGAGAGAGCGTACAGAGGGTATGCACCCAGAAGTGTCTTAACTATCGATCGAGGCCAGGGGAGGGTGGGTATAAAACTAATATTAGGCGTGCCAAACGTATCAATCATCAAGTACATACATAATTGACCACAGCGGTTCACGCTGGGATTCCTCTTTGTTAAATCGTCCACATGATAGGAGATGTCGACTCGAAAGCCTTGCAGTGCACGACTATTCCTTCCTCCGTGAACTCCAGGAAAAACACGTACTATTATCATCCCCTGAAAACCCTCAACATAGGGCTAATTCCATCCCATATTCAATGATCGCCAGTCTTTTGCGCGGTTGTCATTAGACTCTAGAACAGTTAACCGTAACGCGATGGGTCAACCTCCCAGAATCGCCTCGTGCGTGCCTGTTCCAATTTTCAAATGAAAGAACTTGCCGCTTTGAATCGTTACATTATAGCCTCCTTCTCCAAGATTCTGGATTTTCCTTATCTGAGAGAAGTTTGATTTGGCAATGCCATTGGTCGGTTGGACCATGACAAGTAGAGAAATCCCCAAGTCTCGATCTATCGGACACATTGAATCTTCTTTTATCCATCCTTAAGTCTAGAGACCCATCCACTTCCCCATTCCTTCGCAGCATATCTATTCGAATCCGTTGGGATGAGAATTACATCAAGATTGAGAGACCTGATTATCTCTAGAAGCAGATAGACAATGTACTCAGCCAACCAGGATATGCCCTTTTTAAAACGCTCACTATACACATTTCGGAGATATACAAGATATGGGAACGGGCCGACTCGTTATTTATTAACCAGATACTACCGGGCCTTGATTGTCGACAAAACCTTTCCTTAATATGCTCGGGCGTACACTAGAGTTTACGGCCTCAAATAAAGTCTTCTCGGTCATTCAAATTTCTGTGCTGCACTGCCTGCACCATAGAGAATAGCGCTGGAACCTCACAGGCAGAAGAAAGAACCTCTTCTCCACTCAGAGTAGAAAATCCACAGGATATCCCTAGTCGTGTGGATTGCGGGTACTGTGTCGGTTTTTTTCCTTCCAAATTCACACAGGTTGCTGACTCAGGAACTCAGTTCAATCCGCCGAACTGCTCAAAGACCAGAAGAGTTCAAACACGAACAACTTCAGTGTCCGGCAAAGATAGTACTTAGCGTAAGCTAGTTCAATTTCATTAAAACACGGAGATTTCGGAAGAAAGAACGCTAGAGTCTTGAAATGGGTGGAGAGATTGGGCCATCACCGGATTCCGTAATAGTGCCTTTACAGGGTATAGCTACTAAGATTGGGACTGAAGATACTACTAGTCTACGTGCGATCCAACTGTGCTCTTGGAGTGAAATCTGGGGCCTCCACTCCCACGAGTTACAACAGGCTCTGCGAATCAGTCGATTTTTCTGCGCTCAGACTGGCATATATCAATAAATGCGAGATAAAAGGGAGAATGCCTTCCTTCGATTGCGACCTTTATCTTGCGGATCTCGACGCCAATTCCGAACCTCTTCAAGAATTCATTCGTGATTGGGAAGGTGTGGGACTCGTAACTACGAACTGTCCGGGGATCGACGATGCCATCCTTGACGCTTTGGGCTGGCTGGATTTTGATTCTATTGCTGATTGTTCCCTCGACCTCAGGAACTGCATCAATTTCACCTCGGAAGGTTTATTTCGTTTGCTGGATAAGATGCTGGATAAGATCTTGTATAAACAGGCTAATACTATTGGTGGAGTGGATGTCAGTGGTCATCCTGAAGCTCTTGCACAAGAGAAAATGAACCGCATCAGGAAGCTAGGCGTCAAATCTGCACCCTGGAACGGCGCCCCAATTTGTGGTGATTACTCTCACACTTGGTGTAAGGCATCCCTATTGAACAGGTATGATCGTTTGACACTCAGTGAAAATATAATAAATCTGACCCTTGGCGTAAGTTAATCTCTCTCGACAAAGTATAATCATTTGACCCTTAGGAAGAATATGATAAATGACAGGAACCGTTTACAGATGACTTTCGCTCCAAGCTCGAGTTGCTATGTGTAGCATTTAAGATAGGCACTTGAAAAATCGGACATTAGTTATGGTAATAATATGTCACGTAGGAAGGTGTCTGCCAAATATGCACAATTGTCTTACTAGCACAACAACTGTTCAACTCAGCATCACGAGGCTATTGGAGATTGGATGAGCGTATCAAAAAGTAGTGGGCTAAACAACATATATGAGTAACGGTGGACGAGTGGTATATAGGAGTTTGATTGGGAATGAGTGACACTGGAAAAGATTGGCTATGACAAGGAGGCGAAAATGAAGGAACCTCTCTGCTTCGAAGATGTCAGCTACACCATTGCAGGCCTTTGGTGGTCTCATCAAGAGAACTCTATTTCGCGACCCCGCGCTAGCGCTGCCTGCCTGTGAAGGCTCGTTAAAGCTCTAGGACGATCTACGATCGCAAAAACACGAGTCCAAAGACACGACATTGAGCCATCACCTGCAGACTGCTGTTATTATGAAAGGGAAAAGGGTATCTGGCCTGAAATCCCCACGAAGCATTATACGCGTCTCCGGACGCTCATTCTGTAACTCGGTAAATATTGAGAGAAGTAGTTCGTTGGGAAGTTTGCCTATTTTCATCAAGGCAGAGGCTTATGAGGTGCGTATCACCTTTTGAAGATTGGCCACTATTTAAGGACCAGTGTCAAGTGTGTCGCGATGGCTCGTCGATACAGAAACAACACCAATGACATGGAAGCTAACCGCAAGTGTCATCTTGACAGGTTCGCGATGGTTCATGCACAATATTAATGACATGGAAGTTAACCGTAAGTGTCATTTGGCAGGTAGTTCCTGGTTGCATAGGAAGGAGAAAAGCAGAAATGTGATGGTTGGAAGATAAAAAAAAAGAAAATTGAAGAAAGACCCAGGACAAGATTCTTCCATCAATCAATTTGTCATCGGATCATGCTTCGAGTGGTAATTGGTCCACACACACAAAGACCCACCTTGTCTCATCCATCTGAACTCGCCATGGGCATCGGAGATAACATTGTCGTTAATGACTTCATGTTTTGCGAAGAACATGGCCGCGAGGTCTGTCATCGTTGCTGTTGTGACCATCGGATGTGCAACAACAACAGTATCGAGGACAAGATTCGCGGCATCGCCAACGCTAGTGGATTTGATATCGAGGTGCTATTCAGTTTGTCATTATCGACTTCCTTCATTGACAATGTTTATCAGGAACGGTACCCTATCGACGTCTTCGCCCTCGGTGCTGTCAAAGGACCCAAGAAGGA
The DNA here is from genome assembly GCA_018220975.1 of Tephrocybe sp. 9980TJB. Taxonomy (NCBI): domain Eukaryota; kingdom Fungi; phylum Basidiomycota; class Agaricomycetes; order Agaricales; family Lyophyllaceae; genus Tephrocybe; species Tephrocybe sp. 9980TJB. The sequence goes on from JABAJU010000117.1 coordinate 8,850, forward strand.
CACGTACCAGTGCATGTCTCACAACAGGACCGATTGCATCAAGTGCTTTGACTGGGTTCTTCTGGTGAAGCAGGAGGCTGGACTTTCAGAAAGTGATAAACAGGCCCCCCTCATGCCACTCGATTGATTTGAAGGTGTATATGCGCAGGTCTATCGAAATTTACGACGGTGCACTGAGACTGACATTCATCACGCAGCATTGCGTCCCCTTTAGCATCGGCCAGATCAGCACCTTTCTCGCATTCCGAAGATTCGAATAGACCGAATACGATCACCAGAACTAGAATTCAGCATCCTTTCGCACTTTTAGGATTCGCTAGCTTCACCCTGCTTGCCTTCACCCCTTCGATTTACTCCAAGGCCTTTGTATGAAGACTCATAACACCAAGCTTGTGTATCCGTTAGATAAATTATTCAAGGTAGAAGTCGCCCTGTGTATAATAGAGATTGCCGACTGTGTGACATATATGTTGAGCGACTTCAATGGGGGAACTTGCCTATTGCATACCAGTCAATCACAAAAGGTACTGGGCACAAACACCTCCGCCACTAAGTAATACTACCATCTTGGATAATTCCAGTATGCCGAAATGTGATCGCCTCTCTTATTGCTGCTGTTGACTTTCTAAATCGTGAACCTATGCTCCACCGGAGGCGCGTCGTACCCACCAGACATAGTGCTCTCGTCCGCGACGCCTTCCATCGTGATATACATCGATATCAATCCCTTGGATACGAACGTCGCGCATTTTCCGGCGGCGATCCAGATGCTCATATATCTTTGGCCAAACGCGAGAGACATAAGATCTCGTGCACAATCTTGGTTTAAGTGCTGAGACAGCCGAAGCGTCGCACATATTTGTTTTCATTCTCGTTCATACACTTGTCCATACGATATAGCCTACTGATACACTGATACACATGTAATAAAGTACAACGGCCTATGAATACACAATGTATGATGATGATGCTACCGATGTCCAAAGCTAGCGTCCGTTGTACATGTACGGCGCAAAAGGGAAGCAAATTAATGATTTACCAAATGAGCTGGCCACTATACGAATGACGTTCTCATTAGCCTGGGTAACTAGACTCGAGTAACAAGTCCTTACCCATCGACGAAGTATTCACCGCCAGTCATATAACTAGCATGTTCAGAAAGGAGAAGGAGAGCTTGACCTGTCATCTCATGGGGCTACAGACGGAGCCGTCAGCGGTGAACCGACACGATCACAAGGCGCTAGGTGCCAACCTTGGCGAAGCGTCCAAGAGGTAGAGCGCTGGCCTGGTAATCGCGAATCTTCTTGTCCATATGGGACGTCTGGTCGGTCTCGACTGTACGATATAATCGTGAGGGCCCAGAGGGCGGGCGAAGAATGAGAATAGAGACGTACCGTATCCAGGAGATATGGCGTTAACTCTGATACCGAGACAAGCCCACTCGGACGCGAGACCCTTGGTGAGGTTCGAAACAGCTGCCTTGGACGAGTTGTAGAAGACCTTATATGCGCAAAGTTATGGCATGACTTGATCGAAAAATGAACGGGATGAGCGTACCTGCATGAGAGGTTTGTTCTGGGCACACTGGTTGATTATATGCGAACTCATGGACGAGGTGATGACAATGGAACCCTTCTTGAAGTTCTTTTCCTTCCACAACCTTGCACCACTGTTCAAGACAGGCTTCACGGGAAGGAAAAACGGATGCTTACTTGGCGACGGCACGGGCGGTGTTAAACACGCCGAAGACGTTGACATCGTAAACTTTGATGAAGTCCTCGTGGGTAAGTTCAAAAGCAGGCTTGGGGACAGAAACACCGGCATTCTACAACGAGATATGGATTTTGGTAGAGGAAAACAAGAAAGGCAGACATACTGCGATGTGGCCAGTGATAGGACCCATTTCTTGATCAATCTTCTTAAAAACCGCGTTGACGGTCTCTGTCTCAGCGACGTCACACTGGTATGCCTGAACACACGGAAGTAGGTCGTCAATACACAGAAAATCACGGTTATATACGAAACATTCCTTGGCAGTGACTTTGAACTCCTTAGATATCTTCTCAGCTACTTCTGGAGCGTCCTTAGAACTCCTGAAAAAATGAACTGTCAGTCAAACACGAGCGCTGCAAAGCCACAGGGGGAAAAGCTAACCTGTAGATAATGGCAACATTCGCTCCAGCAGCTGCAAGAGCCCTCGTGTACGCGTAGCCAATGCCCCTGTTACCGCCAGTCACGACGATGCACTGTTCTACATGCGGGTCATTATGCGTGAATCCTTGGCCGCTCTCAAGAGAAGCAATCTTCGCTTACTACTAAAACTGATGTTGAATTGCGAGGCCATTGATGATGTTGAATATAAAGAAGCGATTGAGTAATTGTGTATGGAAATGGGGCGATGATGTGGGGGAAGAATAGAAACATAACTCGCTCTGCATGCCTTATATACGAAAGCTAGGTGTGAGATGGTCTTGAACATCATCGACGTCACAAGTGACGGGTATGGGTTCCAAGAATAGCAAACACGACAACGTGACCAAGTCCATCACTTTTCTGTCATGGACAAAAAGTTAAATTTTGGACTTATATTTTCATTGTTTCTTTCGTGAATACACGGATATCGTTTTGTCTTCTATTTAACCTCGCTTCCATTTGACTCGTCCATAATTCATTCACCGAAAACCAAGACACCTAATGGATAGCTTCGTAAAGGAGCCTTAAGCTATTGCCACTCTTTCCAACAATCCGAGACCTGTCAATGCAAAGCAATAAGACTCGAACCGCTTCCCTTTACTACTTCCTCTCATTTTTATGCGTCCAAAAGGCCATTCGTTCGACACGGGTAATCATCGCCTGCATCTGGACTCTGGAGCTAAAACGTCTTTCATGTCCACTTGTGGTGAACAGCTTGCAGGGGTTCACAACAATGCAACTTGGCCTCGTGCCCTGTCAAACTGAATGCTGGATCTAACTCCACCCAGGCTCATAGTCGTCCGAGGTGAGAAGTTCCATTTTCATTTTCACCAAGTAATTTCAGCCATATAATCTCTCTGGACAAACAAGAGTATGTCCCCACAAATTAGGCGATAATACCTCAAGTGGCTACATTTCCCGATGCCTTCGGTGTATATGTAGGCAGTGTCTCAGGGTTGGGGGAAGCATCCGAAGTCAAAGCGCAAGATAGTGCGGTGAAAGTGCTCAGGTATGTTGCTCCGCTTGTCATTTAAGGTTTACTGGATTGACCCTGTATGCTGTAGGGCAGTAGGAGAGCTCATGGCCCCTTTGAGGCGAGGGGTGGGATCAGAGGCGGCTTGTTCTTATTTCCCTTTGTTCTCCGGGAATAAGGCACAGTGAGAACCCCCACGTTATTGGATGGGTGTCCTTAACGTGCGAGGTGAACTCTACAAAACGCCTATTCCACACGCAAGGCTGTTAAGCTCGAGGAGCCTCAAGGCGATTAAAACACGGTCAAGTGATTACCACCTGACACCAACAGGGCCCACTCTTTCCCGCTTATTACGCGGAAATCGAACTGTTTGTGCGCAAACGCCTAGGTACGATGATAAATTTTATCGCTTGGGTGAACACCCCAAACTAAGTGGACCACAGATGATCCCCGCGCCCGAGAGCAGAAGCCTTCGGCGGTGATACAGAAATCAGATCGATATGGATAGGTGGCTCAATGACTCCTTCGGTACCGAAAGACTTACGGGGATCGCCACTACCTGTCAAACATATACGTTATCACACTGATAGGCCCAGATATCAAGCTTGGTGGTCAGAAGGACCAACGTTTGGTGGCCTGTATGGGCGCTTGTTGCTCCGGCTTGTCGGCGCAACAACAAAGAAACAGCTACGCGTTGTGATCATCAATTACCATCGCCATCTACACGTGCCGCTGCTGGACCCACAACCCCCACCCGTCGCCCTAGAAAGACTAATGGTTCTTGGTCTTCTACAGCCACATTATCTTTCCTCCCGCAATTCTTCAGTTTCCCTCACAGACCTCCAGAGCCCCGCGTATGGATTTGGATAGCATTTTTAATGATTTTCTACCACAGGGTGAGCGCGTTGAAGGTGAAAAAAGCGCCCTCTTTGGCAAACAGCCACACACCGAGTCTGATTCAACTGATTCAAGAGGGTCATCGGTGAGTCGTACTTGGATTGTCGCCTTACTTCTTTCGGCTTACGCGATGTCAGGTCGACTCAGCGGAATGCCTAACATCCTGGATGTTGCGCACGAGAGTTTTCAAACACTTCGCAATCGTTCCAGATGTGACTCTCAACTTCGCGCAGTTGGAGAATGCCATGACCCCCTTTGGAAGTGATTCCTCATTGTCACCCCTCTTGTCAGACATTCCATCCCCCACCTGTACTGACACGACGTTTTCTACGCCCTCACTATCTCTATCTACGACACCCGCATCTTTGGGCTCAGAGTTATCACCCTACAAGCCATCCGACCAGATTTGGGATCCCTCGCCTACCATCCCTTTTGATGCTCTCTCTCCCCTCCCATCCGACTCTCTTTCCTTACTCGATAATACTTGGGACGCCTCTCTTCCCTTACTTGATAATTCTTGGGACGTCTCTCCGATATCTGCCACTGTCGACCTCCCTTCGTTGCGACTCTTCTCTTCGCAATCACTTAAGGCAACCACGAGAAGCGAAACATCGGCGGCCGTGCACGTCAAATGTTTGACTACACTTGCGCAGGGTGATAGTCAAAAAGACGAGGAGCGGGATGCTAGCCCTAAACGTCGCCGTCTTGTATCTCCAGGCCTGGAGATTGAGCTCGCGCCTGCATCCCCTGTTAAACGTGGTACTAGCGCATCAAGAAAAGCTAGGAGAAAGTCCTCTGCTGTTAAAGGCACTCATAGAAAACCAGTCTCCCCGACGGCTGCGACTGATTCAACGAACTTTGTACGTGATCCGGTTTGATGCCTTCATTCGCCGTTCACTCGGCCTTCCAGGTGCTTGATATATCTGGGTCATGGCTCAAGTTGTCTCCTCTGTCGAATGCCGAAGTAACGTCGCCTTCCTCATCGTATCCATCCCTTCCAGTGCTGCCTTCTTTATCTCCATCTACTCCGGCAGCATCAAGCCCACTTAAGCGGAAACGCGAGCTTGTTTCTCCTTCTCCTCTCCTAGCAGCTCCTTTTCAACTGCCCGAGGATGAACCTATTGTCAGTGACAATGACGCGCACGTTCCTCCGCTAGACATTCAAGGCAGCTGCAAAGAGGAGGAGTCACAGGAGCCTGCAGTATGCGCTAGCGATGCTTATATCTATCGGGACTTTATGACGGCCAAATCTCTGGTGCAGCGCAAATCCGATCGCAGCAGAGCTCCCATCAGTTACGTCGGTCTCGATGAAGATGTCTACGACGATACAGGGAGCGGGAAGGCTAAGTCAAAGTCAACTCGGGGCACTGCTGCTAAGGGCAAACACTCCGCGTCATCAGCTCGCGTCAAGTCCTCGAGAAAGAGTTCGGTTCGCCCTGCCAAGAAAGGAGACCCCACTGACAAATTCCCGTGTCCATTCAGCGTCGTTTGTTCGTCTGTCTTCTCACGCGTTAGCGACATCACGCGCCACCTTGAATGCAATGCTCTACATACCTATACCGGAAAAAGCTGGCATTGCCCAAACTGCGGGGCCATTCTAGCGCGCAACGACTCGTACGTTCGCCATTATGCGTCAAATGCCTGTGGGAAGCGATCTTCAACTGGGAAGGCGATACCTGTTTATACTCCGGAAGTTGAGGAAGAGTTGGAGCGAATTCGCAATAGTTCGCATCCTGCCATTTCCTGTGCGAAACGGAAGCTGGCTGCCGCAGAGGACAAAGAGGCGGATGGTGACAAGGAATAACTTGATGCTATCGTCAGTTGTTCAAGCCATCTTCCCGCACTAACCATGACAGTAGATATTAATCGATTAATGGAATATTCACGATATAACTCATCATCATCATCAGCAGTACCTGCATGCATCCCACTTTGTTTGCTCTGTTCATTTGTATCAGTTTTTTCGCTATCATTTTTTTTTCGCATTGGACCCTTCAATTTGTACACTGTAGCAACACTGGTAATTGTACGAACTGTCCCACTTTATTTTGTTGTTCAGCAATTTTACACTCCTCTCTCAATAATGTGCATCTTGAAAGCACGCGCCTAAGCTCAATCTTCTCACATTATATGATAACTACACACACTCCAAACCAGAATGTATGATTATATGAAGTAGGTAATTGTCGATATGTATATATATCATCCTTTTTTTGGGGGAAGGGCAAAGTCTGGTCGAAAATGTACATATCATGATCAACGTATTGGATGAGCGGGCAGCTTCTAATATCTGCGAACCGGTGTTCCCAAACTTAATCGTGATATGTCAGAGCGTCTAGCGGAGAGTGGTGATGTCATTGGGGTCATTGGCGGTGTGAGCTGGCGCACCATGAGGGGCCGAGGTCTGTGAAGCTGGAGAGTTGGTATAAGTGCGACGACGTGCTGAACCGCGGTGTTCGAAGGATTTTTCCCTACAGAGGCAACTAGTACAGCATGTACTTGAGTATCTTGAGTCATGAGATCTCCAGGGGTAGCGTCTATCGTGGTCGCACTCCTCCCGTCCCAAGTACAGCGAACCCCAATACCAGAAATGATTTGCATCAGGCGCCCACTCACAATATCGCGGATTTCAATAAACCGAGAATCGAAAATAAGAATGTGAGGTGCATGAAGTGCGACTCGTTCTGCGGTTCCTTCCCATTCGATGGTTTGTCCTTCTCGAGACGGCGCTCCATGTCTATCAACGTAGAGTCCAAAGTCTACAAGGGAGTTAATTATGCAATGCACAGTGTGTACACGTGTTTTACTTACCAGAATAGCATAGAAGAAATTCACTTTCGCTAGACCGGAACATGCCAATCGCACGACTGGTCTCGCATCGCTTGGCAAGTGGAGATCGAGGATCAATGGACTTGAGAATTGGCCTGCGATCTAGACTTCACATAGCGTTGGTATATCGGAGGAAATCCATATATGGAGACAATCAACATACTTGTCAAGGTCGACAGATTCAAAACCCTTAGAGCAAACAATCACAAGCCTAGCCTTGAGGAAGAACAGGTTGGAGGAATCTGAAGGTAGAATAAAGTCCTTGTAGAACCGGAACCATTCAGAGTTCTCGGTGCCCAACCCAGAAGGAGCGCCGAAGTTGACCGAGGCTATATCTTTTATCTTGGCTCTGTTTGGCTCGAGAGCGACAAATAGACTGTCCGACTGCGAAGACGTAAGTGCGCATGAGAGTGAACTTTTCGAGATTTTGGAAACACTCACCCCCTTTTTCCTCATGTATATGACAAGCGTGCGGCCTTGAATGGTCCCGACACTGAAAAACTGAACGTTTATTCCCTCCGTAATCTTCTGCGGAGATACATGAACTGCTCGAATTTGTTGGCTTTGAGTATAGCTTGGTACGAGAGTTTCAATGCGGTACGCAAAAAGGGACTACCCAAGGTGTTAATTGTTGTTTATGTATAAAAACGAAAGATACTTGTATTACCTTGTCAGCCAGTACGACAAATATGTTAAATTCTTCTAACATGGCGCACTGCGTCACCATTTTTAATTGAAGAACACGTCGCATCGCTGGGAAGTGAGGTGTGAGCAGCCATCTCATCAAGAAGGAAAGACCAACTACATTCTGGGGAGTGCAGGACTCCTATCCACACGCCTTCAGAACATCCGATTGCGATAAATGACCGACCATCAGACGTCCCTGATTCCTGTTTAGTGGGAAATACTACTAGGGATGAAGGGTATGCTCACTGAACGAAGTTGAACAGGTGATATTTCCTGTGGATGCATTAAGGTATGTCTCCGCACCCAGCGTTCTGAGCCCAAAAGCCTGATTTGATTCCTGGATAACTTTACGAAGAGCGAAAGCCTCATCCAACTTCTTCTTCCATTTGAGACGAGCCTGTGGAGAATCAGCGCACAGAACATACGGCCCTCCTGTGCGGCGATGTTGGAAGGTTAAAGGATAGATGTAACGGGAGTCGTTGGGCACTGGAGACTGTTCGGGGCTGTCCGAATTGCGTTCCCCTCGTAAGCCACCAAGAAGTCTAGTGCTGCGCTGAACCGGTGCATCGGAGGCTTTGACGAGAGTAAGTAGATCGAGAGGTATTGGCTATGAAAAGGTTAGATACATCGGCTGCTATGGGTACGGGCTAGTAAACCTACCCTTCTATGTGCATGATATTTCACAACCCCATCCCTCTCCTTGGGTTTGGCTACGACAACTATCCCATCTTTCAACAAGGCTATATATTTTGAGTGGGTAGAGAACTTACGGTAGTTATCGAAAAGAATGACGAGGACCTCTGTCCAGCCGTTCCACTCCAACCCGCTCTCTTGCTGACGAAAAAGCCTACCAGCGTGAATGAGCGACCGATTATCATCCCAAAGGTCCAGATCCTGGAGGAAAATGATGGGTTTGACAGGGGCTTAATTAAAAGTCATTGGACGTACCACAGATTCCCCAGGTTTGAACACCAAATTAGAGATAATTCGCCATAAATCAACCTTCTGCTTTGCGGCAGTAACGCCGGGCTCCGTTTCCTTTCCAAGAGACTTGATCAAGTCTACGGCATTCGGGATGCGTTTTAGGTCATCGCTCCCTTCAGGCGTTTCTTTGAGAATCCCTTTCAGAAGAAGTTCATAACGCAGCAGACGAGGAATGGGGCGATTGATAAAGTTCTTCATGTCCAGGCGCTCAGCATCGGGATGGCGGATACAGGCCTGTCATGATCCAGCGGTTAATAAACATTGTTAGGGTCAGTTATCGTAATAGATACCTCGACAAACTCCTTGAAGGCAGGGTTCGTCCCAATTTCTTCGTTGATCCTGTGAGCCGCAATGGGATAATTTGGAATGTATTCCCTGTACGCGTCCCTGAATTGGATGGCAGCATGCATCAGTGGCTCGACGATACTGCCTATAACTGGGTGTTGCACATCCTGAATCCTCAGGAACGCATTCAGTAGTCGTCTGTGGTGATCATATAGTTGTTTATAATTGTGAAAAACGTCTTCGATGAATCTATTCAGTCTTTCAGGAGGGATGATCGGAGGATCTGCAGTTCGTAGAGGGATAACGTAGATCTAAAAGACGATTAGTTTCGTTCATAAGGATAAAAAATATGTAGGACCGACCTTGTTAATATTCTCTAAATCCTGTACGTAAGCCATCTCTCCTTTGATAAGTTCGAACATGATACTAGACAGAAAGGGACTAAGCATTCGAACATCATTAAGAATGAGACAGTGGATGGATACTGACGCCTGGCGCTTGCATTCCGATTTTGAGAGCTTATCCCTAACCTCAACTGACACAAGGTCATGCCATTCCCACTTCCCGGGAGCACCTCGTCCCATGGCAGTTTGGAATGTTGCTAGCTGCGCCGCGGCCTGAACGCTCTTGATCGCCTCGATAGTTGTCTCCAAAGCCTCGTGATCCACGTTTCCTGGATCCGTCAATTTGAGGATCGCCTGCAGTATCCCCTGTAACATTTGAAGGTATTCCGATGGACCACTTAGCATATCCTTCACGCCGATCTGAGGTGCACCTCCATTCTGAGAAGACTGACGAGAACATTCCTAGCCAAATGTAAAGCATTGTTAGTGACTCCAAACGTTGCGGATTTAAAGGGACAACCTCGATGAAGAACTTAAAATCGACATTGTTGATAACTTCATCTTTCAACCGCCTCTCTGCGGCCGGGTAGTGCGCGAGGTAAGTTGTGTACACCGACCTGAAATCGACTACAGCCTCAAATATGATGTCACCGATGGCTTTGACGACCAAGCCCTGTTCACGTTCACGAATATGCATTGATTCAATAAAACGTTGGTGACATCGCCGAAGGTCCGCCAGGCGCTGGAATACGACACTGATGAATTGACCAAACTCAGATCCGATGACAGCAAGATTGGCAGTGAGTGGAAGAAAAAAGTAGGTTTCAAGTACGTCCAAGCTGTGAACGTGGCGTTCTGTCTGTTCGACAAGATAATAGATGGTACTGAGAATTCAGGATGAGGGATTGTGAGCTATGCATTGCAAGAATTACATACTTCTGTCGGCGAACTTCGGTATTCGTCAAATGATCGGATATCGCTGGACCAACTTTCGTCTCCCATGTTCTAGGAACGGGATGCGACTCCTCTTGAGCTTGGTCTAGTGCCATGCCCAAGGTCCCCTATGATACGAGTTGAATAAGTGAAAATCGAGTGAGCTATAGCGCAATGACTCACCCTACGAGGACAGGTGTACGAATAACAGGGAAAACCCTCCGTACAAAGGGGAGAATAGCACCGGGTGAGTATTGTCACCACGCTTGAAGGTAAATCTTCCTCTACAGAGCCCTCTCTTCCAAACGAATCACTAGGAAAGGTGTATACATGCTCCACATTATCCTGAACTTTTGATGTAGCATCCCACTCGACCTCTGAGAAGAACAGCTGATTCTGTAAGCTCTTCGCAACGTGATGGGCCGCCCGACGATCGTTAATCGACAGGCCATGATGAAGTACCAGCTCGCGATGAATTTCGAAATGTATCGTGGTCTTGATACCCTTCAGTTCTATGCTGCAAATCGCTAGCGAATAGTGCTTACTATGATGTCTTTGCCAGTGAATGCTTGTTCATATCGAATACCACCTTGGGTGTGGGTGGTGCGGGGAACTTTATCCTTGAGCTGAATCGCCAGGTGTGATAAGAGAGAAACATGGACCATCATATTCGAGAACAGAGAAACATCATGACCATGTTCGTCCTCTTCATCCAGTAGCTGCGGCTGCTCCTCTGCAAACTGCAAAAAAGAGCTTGTGGGGCTATCCCCACCCGCTAGACGACGTAAGAGGTTGCTCGGGCTTTTGTCGACGTCCGATCCTAGACTGGCGTACGGATACTCATCGTTGAATTGTGGTATTCTACGATAGCTGTCGAGAGTAGAGGAAGGGAGGGGTAAGAGATGAAGCGAAGATAAAGGTGACGGCGGAGTGAAGGTTGTGGGGCTCCTTGGTGGTGATAAAGGATCGAAATGTTGATTTGGGGACATAAGTTGGTCATCGCTGCGCTTCAGCTGTGGGTTCAAATCTGAGATAAACGTCAAGCTACTGTGATATAAAAGGAAGAAGACCACACACAGAGGGACTTTGCTCTTGGGCGGGACTGGACATCATAGCTCGAGCCTACTCTCTGTTTGTGCGCCGAGGTTACAAATTGCCCAGATAAAACATCTGGATGTGATTGAATAGGAATAAGAGGACGGGGGACAGGCGGTAAAAACGACGGATCTCTTGAGACAGAATGTGAGTATCTGCTACCGACAGAGCTGGAACGTTCACGCATGGCATGACCTCCATTCGGTGCAGTTATGGGGCTCGTGAATCCTCCATGTATCCCATTTTCTCTAGCATTGGCAAGGTCGGGAGTAACAAGACTTTGAATATTTTTACTGATCGAGGTGGAATCGATCCTAAGTTGACTTGAGCGTCTCGAGTATGGCCTAGCGCCTGCCGGCCGTACTCTCGATACGACAGCAATTGTCGATGGACTGGTAGTGGTAGTGGCAGACAACGGGGACGTGACTGGAGGCAACGGAAGTTTTCGGCGGTTTGTAGGAGATCCCCCTTGTATCACTAAAATCAAGGTAAGTAACTAACCTATCAAAAAGAGGGAGCATTCAGAACGTACGAATCAGGCTTTCTTCAGTTTGTGACATGTCCTGCAGCGTTCCTGACGCGTACCCCAACGAGCCTTCGCCATAGAGCTTTGAAGGTATTGAATCTACGGGGAGAACACGACCGTCTGGCATATACGTGCGAAGCACGGTCGAAAGAGATGATGATTGAGAGTGGCAGGGTTATAATAACACCAGCGTGGACCCTAATGACACGACACCACGGTCACCTTCGGTGTGGATCCCGCCGGTCGGCCCTTAGCGCTACAGCCCTTTGAGCCAACTTCGGTAAGTTTTAGTTGTTGCATTTGTTGTTGATCATGGGAATTCACTCTTTGGAAGGTCCCCATTTGGATAAGATGGCTAACAGATAAGATAAGATTTATTAAAGGCTATTGTGTCGTTTCTCATTCAGTACTGGACTTAGCTGATTCAATGTGAGAATCGCTGTCTGATGTGAAAACTTTGGGAAAATCGAGATCCTTTAGGTGTTGTACCAGCAAACTGTCAAAGGACCCACAGAAGATGTGCGTGATGGGCAGAACTTCTATGATGGGCGCTGTTCGCCGCTGCGAGCTAACACAACATCAGGGGATCACTAGAACGAGGCCTCAGCATGGTTAATAACCAATCATAACGAGTACCTCAATGTGTTGGAACTGCACTTCGCCATGAGCCGCCACTGAATTTGTTATAGACCGCTTAGTTTCCAAGAAGCCGTAGTGGAATCTGAATGAGCCAGAGCACTAAAGTAAGATTTTGTTGTTTCCTAAAACATATGGCCGTGTGGCGAAATGGCATCGCGTCTGACTACGAGTCTTTCAATCGCGATCAGGAGATTGCAGGTTCGACCCCTGTCTCGGTCATTGTTTTTCTTTTGAAAGCCCCATATCGCGCACTACAGCATATTGGTGAAGCACCTTGTAACGTCGCATAGAATCTAGATCCGATTTCCATCAGCTCAAGTTTCCACCACTCACCCTTATTATTAATTCACTCAGCTCATCATCCGCACTTCAGATTCTGCAGTTCAGCGCTCATGCGCAGCACAAAAGGGGATTCAGATCCTGACCGTGCCGTAAAACCGTAACTTGTGCTTTTCCGACAGTGAGCCCTCGAAAGCCACTTGCCATATTTTTGGAGGCTTTACTCGATGTAAATGTGGGTTCCAAGTGATGCTCTCTGGCTTGTTTTCGAGCCTCTCTGTGTCACCCGAAGCTCTCGCGCAGTTTCCTCATTTGGACAGAGCTTCACATCGTCGTTGGATGATGCATCTTACGAATGAAATGCCATTCCCCTCACCGACGACCGTCCAACGCGGGCATTGGGGACAAAATACTCCTTGTATCGATATATTACGATGTGTCAATAATTTACTGTTCTCATCAATAGCATACCTCTCGCTATGTAGGTCGGTACTAGGGGCATCGGACACGCAGACTGTGCCGTAAGTTCGATGAGTTAGCTTCATCGTCATTTGAGATATGGACTAAACCATTTTATCACAAGAGCTGGGCTACCCCCGAAAAACCAGCTATTGAGGTTCTTCAGGCTGCCTATGACTTAGGCATCAACAAGATTGACACCGTTAATATCTACTCTAACGGATAGTCCGAGCGTATCGTTGGAAAGTGGATCAAACAGGTGTGCCGTATCGTTCAGAGCTTGAGTAACTAACGTCCGATGCACCAAAGGACAATATTCCCCGTGAACGTGTCATCATCGCCACCAAGTCCTACGCTCTCGTTGCTAACGAGCCCTGTCTTCACCCGTTAATTATACCTCATATGTTGGAGGAGCGCGACTACATCAACCAGAGCGGCCTTTCGCATGCGGCAATCCTCAACGCTGTCGATGCGTCACTTTCTCGCCTCCAAACGAGCTATATCGATCTGTTACAGATTCATCGTTTCGATCCCAACATCCCTCCAAAGAGACCATGAAAGCTTTGCATGATCTCGTTGAAAGCGGAAAGGTTAGGTATATCGACGCCATATGGACTTGGCAATTCGCGATGCTGAACGAGATCGCGGACAAACATTACTGGACCAAGTTTGTTAGCATGCAGAACGAGTATTCACTCCTCTATCGAGAGGTGAGCAGGAATTCAACAGAAGTAATCTTTAGATCACGGATTTGGACTGATTCCTTATGCTTCTCTATCGGGCGGCAGTCTCGTTCGTCCTCTCGACGTTAACACCCAACACCAAGTAGTGTTGTGCAGGGTCGGGCAGGGCTCAGCTACACTGGCTTGGGCCTGGGCTTGACAAAATCCCAAGCCGAGCCCTGGGCCCTCAACCAGGTCAGGCTTGATCGGGCTTGAGCCCAGGCTCATAGCGCTGGTAGGTAAACCAGTGTTACGGGCCTATCTATGTCAATATTGCAGAAACAACCAGACACCTTGAATTGAAGCGCGCACGCAAGTCCCAACTGCTATATAGCAGTGCTTCCAGACATATGCACTACAATTAAAAGGTAGTGGGGCTGTGTTGTACGTGAGGAGGCGTCTGAGGCCATGAGGGTGAGGTTGATGTGGGTCGATGGAGTGAATCGCGGGATTGTGAGAGATCGTAATACTGTAAGATAAAAAAACAAGGTGAGTAGTCAGGTAAGAAGGCAAAAGACAAAGCCACGCACCTTGAAAACTGCCATGTCTCTCAATCCCAACCTTTTTCCACCTTCTGTGCCAATTCCATCCCTTTCGAAGTGGAGGACTTGGGCTGGACACTCAAGCCCTCAAAGAGAATGAGTTCTAAAGTAATTAACAAATTATATATGTGTATATAATATAAGGAATATAAATTAGAACTTACCTCCCAATTTTGAGGATAGGGAAACGAACGTTAGGCTGAACCTATCTATAGTCGGTTGTTTGGCAAACATGCTAATCATAACATGATAACGATAATATTAGGAGTCATTTCATAAGCTCTGTACCACTGATCTTTACTCTCATCAAAGCCCCGGGCTCGAGGGCTTGTAGGGAGCTTCATGAATGAGGTGCCGAGCCCTGAGCCTTGACAAGCCCCCACCAGAGCTCGGCTCGGCCTAAATGAGGGCTGGGTCGGGCCGGCTCTGGGCTTGAAGCCTGACCTTGCACAACACCAACACCAAGAGGCTTTCAAGGGAACTCCCTTCGAAAGAAAGGTCATTGAAGTAGACAAGGAGATTATCAAACGAGTAGAGGAGCTTGCTAAGAAGGTCTTCAAGATGGGTCAGATCGCACTTTCTTGGGCTACTTTCAAGGTGTCGAGCCCGATCGTTGGTATGACCTCCATGCAGCGAGTTCGAGAAGTATTTCTTTGGATCAAGTTATCAAGTTACCCTGACGGATGAAGAAGCGAAGTACTTGGAAGAGCCGTAGGTCCCTCATAACCCTATTGGACGTCCTATGATCATATCTCCTGTGCATAGATGTCAGCCCAAGCCGGTTCGAGGCCATTTCTGACTTTGATAATTTAAAACTTTACGCCTTCTCATTAACCTTTTGTGCACAATTGTAATGTGAGCTGCCCCCACATTGAATTGACCGTTCCTTAGTGAAAACGGATAAAAGAAATGCACAGAAATCCGACTTTCAGACTCCTTCAGCCTTGCGAAAAGGAGGGTCCAGACCCAAGGTTCCTTCAAAAGAAAAAGAAAGACTTATTTTGCTCCCTTCGCCAGCTGCGAGTGTGTCCACTACCCAATCTCAGCACTCTTTATGTTTATGATCGTCTGTGCATTTTCGAGAGCTTCTCGAGTCCTGGAAAGGGCCTTTTCAGGTGCTTGGAGCCGTCCCTTATATCGAAGTAAATCATGAGGCACACTGGGAACTCGCCCAAGATCCAGCATATCTGGAGATCACGACACCGCTCCTTTTCAAGACGGAGCGTGCACTGAGAAGTCCGATGTCAATACTTTTCTCATCTATAGTCTTTCGTGGGTCGTCAAGCGCTTCTCGAGTCTTGGAAAGTGCCTTTTCAGATGCTTGTGGCCGTTTCTTTATTGAAACAAATCGCTTCCCGGAATTCAGCGTACAGGCCGTCTTGACAAACCCTCAGCTCACCTTGTTTCTTGTGGATCGTTTAGTCGACTTCTTGCAACTAGAAGTCAGAATAACGTCAGCCAGAAAGAAAGCTGACAAGAAAGTACTCGCCTCTGGCTTATCCTGCCTTAGCCATGCTTATCCTATCGCATTCTTTAAGCAGGATCGCGGCACTACAACGGAATGCGGCTTGAGTAATCGAAAGTCCAGTAATAAATATATTACGTACGCAGATTTCGCCTCCTCCTCAAGTTCATTCATCTTTCCCCCTAGTTTCATTTCCAACTGCTCCAATTTCACTTTAACGTTTGTAATTCGTAACCCTCTCCTTTGCTTCCACCTCTGTGTCCTTAACCACTGATTTGAACTGTTCTCGTTACTCACGCTCGGTCGCTTCGTCTCGTGGATGCGGTTCAACGCTTCGGCGAGTGAGGAAGAGTGGAGAGTTTTTTCACAAAGGATGTCAATTAAATGGTAATCTTTGCTGAACTCTCGCCTCCTCCCCTCTATGAGTCGGATAGCCAATATCACACTTCTTGTTTTCTCCGCCCTGACGATTACAGCCACAGTGGAGAATATTGTTTCTACATGGCCTATCAAAATAAAAGGCAGGGCAAGTATATTTGAGGTGTAATAATTTGAAGATATTTGCCCAGTGCCGGAGGGTTCGACAACCACACCTACGAAAGCCGTTTATTTGGAAGAGGTAGAGCTTACTACTCGCGCATCCGGATTCGAGCGATCAACACATAGCGTCAAGTCATTATGCAAAGACTACTGAACTATGACGCACATGCGCGCACTTGTGCTTCTACGATTCAATGCCTCGACTGTGACCCTGCCTAAATAAGGTTTAATACGAATCCCATATATCGGCGTGGATAATAAGGTTTTTTGCACTTTCGCTACGAGGCCTTATGCGGCATCTGAATGGCCTAGGTTGGCTGCGAAATTCTTCAATAATGCTTCTCCGTCAGTGGAAGAAAGGCACAATACCTTGAGATGCCGCTGCTCACAACAACTTCGGGTGTTATTTCCTTTCCGTCTGCATCAAAGGCTTTTGTGATGTCAAAGGTCGCAAGGATGGATGCAATGGCTATCCATACACTGGCGTCAGCCATGTAGCGTCCAGGACAGATCCTAAGTATCGGTTTGAACGGGGGAAAAATGAATGTCTGAGCAATCGGTGTCACCTGCGACCAAATCCGAATGGCCCATCAGGGTGGGGTTCGTTATTGCCCTGCGGCGAAGGAAGATACCGAGAAGGGTTAAAGGCGGAAGGATCCTTGTAAACCTTCTCATCGAGTGTCATGGCTCTAATAGAATAGGCTTTTAAATCTCATTTTGGAAGCCAAGATTTGGCAGCACACCTTGTGTTGGCGATTACGAGAGAGCCTTTGGGAATGAGCATTCCCCGATAAATGTCATCTTCCAAAGAAACATGTGGCACGCCTGAAAAAAAATGTCGCGATCTCAAGGCTTGTCAAGATTCAAGAAGACACAGGTAACTCACCCAATGGTACAGTATTATGCCATCTGGGAAAGTAAGTTTCAGAAAATGAATAGATGACAATGTTTCCAAACCATACCTGTAGGTCTCCTGCACAATACCCTCTACGTAAAATAGAGACGTTCGGTCTGAAAACTCAGGAAGACGTCCAGCTCCAACAACGGAATCAATTTCTTCCTGTGCTTGACGCTGACATTCGGGATGGAGAATCATAGCCAAAAAGAAAAACGATAGTGTCGACCATGTCTAACTTATCTAAACGTTAGCGAACGTAATTTCGTACAACGTGAACGCTACTGACCGTCTCAGCTCCTGCGCAATACATGACACCTACCGTGCCCTTGATATCTTCCAAAATATCAGGATTTTTAGCCTCCTCCGGGCTCAACGAATCCAGCATATCGGAGGTGAAGGAACGTTTTGCCTTTCCTGCTGCCTGAGGGTCGATTATCAATCATCAATTTAGTTGTATAACCAAGTGTTCATGATCAGCCGCACCAACTCCTTTCGAACGTTATCAAAAGGATAGTTATGGAGGTCGTCAATAGCATGCTTGTTTTCACGAGCGAATTTGGCGTAATATGTACCCGGAAACCAGGAAGGGAGATTAGCAACTGAAGATCGTTCAGCAGGCCATACAACCTTTATTACACAGCAAATATCGCTCACGGAATGGAAACAGATCAACAGGTGTGTTTCCAGGTGCTCCGGCATTGCTTAGGGCGTGACTTGTACCTTGCGCTATCTTAATATATGGATGATCATCCGAAGCGATGTGATGGCCATATGCTAGCCTCATGATTATGGCCGTTGAGAAGCTGTCCAGCATGGTCAGTTCTTAAAACTCATTGTACAAAGAGTAGACCATTACCGCGAGATATGGTTGTTACGGCCCGCTTCGTCATTGAGTATGTTTTGAAGAAGAATGTGAGCTTGCTGCGTTTGAATGGGTTGGTAAGACGCCGACTTCGAGGCTTTCAGGGGTTCGTGGATCATTTTTCGATATTTCTGGAAGACTTTGCCGTATCCGGTAAAGGTGAGGGTCCTGGCCCACCCCATGCTGACAAGAAGAAACAATTACGTTACATGAGTGAGACGAATCTAATTTATATGACTCACAGTTCAAATACGATGAAGCGTGGGCGATCACTGTAGTTGGCACTCCTCTTGTCCAGGAGATCCACTGCGGCTTCAACGCTGTTCAAGACGACAATGGTCGACCAAGAACTTCGAAGTACATCACATCGCCTGTAAACGTATAAGGTGAATGGAGGATGCTCAGCGCAACACATACCATATACTCTCCCCAGCTTGTAATAAAACGTTTCCTGGTGGTCAGGAGGGATCTTCAGCAAGTGCCCTATGAAAGGATCGCCAGGAGGCCCCGGTGGGAACGGTGAGTGCTTCGGCTGCTTTCGCCGAATACACAAGGCCAAGAAAGTGCAGGCGAGGGAGAGCAGAAGGACTGTTACGCCCATGGTGACGGAAAGTGTGCAGTGTACACCACTGACGGTCATTCCTTCTTATAACGTCTTGGAGATGAAAGAAACTTCCATAGGGGGGTGGGCCAAAGATTGACATCCGTGTCACCAGACTCTGATAAGGAAGTTCCCCAAACCCCCGACTCGGATATGGCACAGCTGGTGATTATAATACCAGGAAAGCTCTACTGGCATCGTGTTATCTTATTCTACGGAGTATGATGTATGTACTCGTGTTCCTCTTGCTTTCCATAATACTTATGTCGCCTCTTTAAATCAGGCCTAATCAGGGACCTCTTCTGATCAGGCCAGATACGGCCTAGGCCCCGCGGACTTACCACGTGCTAACGTTACAATCTTATTTCTCGATCGCCACATATATAGCTTGTAGATAGAAGTGCCATGAACCTCCTCGTCACGTTCTCTAGAGTTCCGATCCGACGACGCTAACCAATCCTTGACTTACTCCTAATATTACTTACTCAGATATTCTCATTCATTTTCTGATATATCATTTTCTATTTTCTGATATATCTGAGACATCAAGTAGTATATATTATGTTCTTACACGCCTGTAGCATCGTACGATCAACGCAGTGTATTGAATCTTTGTCAACAAACTCGTGATCACTCAGTTCTTTGTTTTCCCGCGTTCAGTTCCTTACAAGAAGGAAAATCTCCCGACTTTCCCCCCATCTTGTGTCATAGACTACCGCAATACAGCGTGGTCCTCGTAGTCCCGTACCTTAGTGAGGCACGTCCTACACTAGTCACGCTATATCAGGGCCTGGGACAACGAGTCACCGTTCGGAAGCGCTGATGAGATGTGACATGCCGGGCAGGGCACGCCGCAAGAGAATCTTCAAGTTGGCTAGCTGCTGTGTAAGCATTACAACAAGTCTGCAAAAAACAAAGTCTAATGAGTCAGCCAGCTAGTAGGCCTTCGGCACACCGCGAGTCTCAGATGACGCGTCCAAAGCCGTTACTTTTCAGATGACGCGTCTGAGGCCGATACTGGAGGTACTGTGAGGGGCAAAACAGTTCTTGTACTGGTATATAAAGATTTAATCTCTTCTACAACTTCACAAACAACAGATCTCTCTCGTTATGTCTTCTACCAGCGCCCCCAAAGTCCAATATCGTCGCCTCGGAAAATCAGGTCTGAGGGTCTCTGTCCCTATCGTGCGTCGTTCCTATTATAATCCCTCTAGCCTTCGTTGACCTCGTATTTTGATACTAGATTGGGGCCATGAGCCTTGGGCACACCGAGTGGGCCGTAAGTTCAACAAATTAGCTTCATCGTTCCAGATATTGACTCATATATCCTTATCATAAGAACTGGGTTGTCCCTGAAGAACCAGCTATTGAGATTCTCCAGGCTGCCTATGATCTAGGAATCAACACGATCGATACAGCTAACATCTACTCTAACGGAGAGTCCGAGCGCATCATTGGGAAATGGATTAAACAGGTGTGCTATCTTCTTGATCGTTTTCTTGTAAGTATCTTAACCCACCGAAGAACCACATTCCCAGAGAACGTGTGATCATCGCCACGAAGTGCTGGGGTCTCGTTGCCCAAGAGCCAGGTACTCATCCGCTATTTATGCCCCATATGTTGGACGAGCGCGAGTACGTCAACCAGAGTGGCCTCTCACGCGCGGCCATTTTCAATGCTGTTGACGCGTCACTCGCGCGCCTCCAAACGAGCTATATCGATCTACTCCAGATTCACCGTTTCGATCCCAATACCCCTCCCGAAGAAACCATGAAAGCTTTACATGATCTTGTTGAAAGCGGAAAGGTCAGGTATATCGGCGCTAGCAGCATGCGGGCTTGGCAATTCGCGATGTTGAACGAAATCGCGGAGAAACATAACTGGACCAAGTTCGTTAGCATGCAGAACGAGTATTCGCTTCTCTATCGTGAAGAGGTCAGCATGACTTCATACTGCACATCTTACGAATACTGAACAACTACTTTAGGAACGCGAGATGATTGCCTACTGTAACTTCCATGGTATAGGACTGATTCCTTGGGCTCCCTTATCAGGCGGCACTCTCGCTCGCCCTCTCGATGTTGCTGAAACCCCACGTCAACAACTCACAAAGGGAACCACTTTCAATAGGCAGATCACTGAGGCGGACAAAGAGATTCTCAAACGAGTTGAAGAGCTTGCCGGAAAGAAGGGCGTCAAGATGGCCCAGCTCGCAATTGTCTGGGTGGCGTCTAGGGTCTCCAGCCCGATTGTTGGTATAAGCTCCTTGCAACGCCTTCGGGAGAGCATCGTTTCGGATGAAATTACCCTGACGAGTGAGGAAGCCAAATACTTGGAAGAGCCGTAAGTGTTGCATCCTTTTCCTGGCTGAACGTCCTATCCTCATTGAGTGTAATCATAGATATCAACCTAAGCCGGTTCGAGGCCATTTGTAACAAATTTGCCTTAGTAGATCGTTTATACTCCGTGCAAAAGGGAGCAGTGATGAATTTCATTTACGTCAGTAGACACGTTTATACAACTTCTTATATGATCTAGCCGTTTCTCAACTCAACATGTGACTTCTTCAAGGATATATATACAGATTTGTTTTATATCCAGACTGCTTATCATCGCCTCGAAATGTTTTTCGAGTCCGTCTCCAAATCGCACTTGCCCGAAAGCCCATCAGGACAACGTGATCAGAGCAGCCAATCCACTGGCAGCGACATATGTAATGTCGTCCTAACTTCCCCCAACCAACTGGTTCTACATGCTCTCTTGAAAACAACCGCAGTGCGCAGCCAATATTGCATCCGGGACTTGACAGCATGCTTCAGTAACGCCAGAAACCTTAGGGAAGGTCTGGAGGGGGATTGAGCACAGTCCTAAGCCACAGTTCACGGCGACGAAATTCATCTAATGCCCTGCATAGGAATGGTGTGAGATCGTAACCCAGCATCAATCACAGATTGATTCCTACTCATGTTCAGGGGCAAGTGCGTCTGAGGCTGACCCGTCCTCCTTCTTTTCATTATTTGTTTGCCTGATAAAGTCGTTAGGTGAAACGCACTTTCATATATATCTTGCGCAGGCTTTTATGCTTACTTCTTTGCTTTGAGCAGCTCCACTGACTCATCACGGCATCTAGCCTCGAGCATCAATGCGGAGGGATAGGCCTTGATATTATAAAATCTGCCATTGCATTCCAATTTCATCCACGATATCCTTCCGATCTCCTTGCCACTTCCCCGCAAAATTTCGATCCTACGAGTGGCACCGAACCTCTGCAAGCGAGGTGCAGCTGCTGCACTCCTGTAATAGTTTCCGCCACCCACAGATGAAACCACTAACCTGTGTCTTCTTCGCTGGCCTTGAACGCGTCATAGATCCTCGTGTTAGGTTTCCAATTAATGAGGAAAAAGGCTCCTTCCGTGATTTCTCCAGGGATTAATTTGTCGATGGCGTGTTTTTGATTGGACGCGATCCAGTCAAGGGTAGCGTCGGGATCAAAGAAATTACTGGAGGGAGTGAGATATATATGGGGATTCGGTTATTAAGCTCCGAGCACTTACATCGCTTGCATCGGGGGATGCAAGTAGAAATATTATTGAACAAAAGTTGAAAGAGATCAGTTCAGATGTGATAAGGCCATATAGAACGTTTACTAAATGGGCGCTGACAAACCGATCAAAATATCCAGACTGACAGGCTCGCAGACGATATTACAACCACCATTTTCTCACTGAGGCATTTCTCTGCACTACCTACAACCGGCTCCGTTTCCAAAATGTATTCACCCCGTATACAGGGCATTTTCTAGGCCATATGTCAAGTCTCCGAGAAAAGGTGGTGCTTTTTCCCCTGGGAAAAGTTTTCCCGACCTATATATAAGAACACATCCTTCTTGCGTCATCAGTAACTCACTTGATTCACCACCCTCATCATGTCTTCTTCCACTCCCAAGATCGAATATCGCCAGCTTGGAAAATCTGGATTGAGAGTTTCTGTTCCGATCGTAAATATCTAAATGAATGCAAGTGTGTGGTTTATACTTAACTGAAGCTTCGTTCCTGCTTTAGATCGGTGCCATGAGCTTTGGCTCTCCTGAGTGGGCTGTATGTGAAATCCTAATCGGCGATCAAGGTGTTTTGACTAACATAAACTATTTGAATCAAGAACTGGGTAATCGGAGAGGAAGGTACTACGAAGATCCTCGACGCAGCTTGGGAACTAGGGATCAACACCATCGACACTGCGAATGTTTATTCCAATGGTGAATCCGAACGCATTATCGGGAACTGGATCAAGCGTGTATGTACTGTGTAAATATAACTCAATAATTGGATCGACGATCTCATCTTTTTTACAGAACAACATCCCCCGCGAACGCTTGATCATTGCGAGCAAATGCTTCGGCATCGTTGGGCACGAACTCGGTCTCCGCACCGCGCTTCTCCCGGACCTCAAGAACCAGCGCGACTATGTGAACCAAAGTGGGCTGTCCCGCTCCGCGATCTTCAACGCCGTCGACGCTTCCCTCGATCGTCTTCAGCTCACGTACATCGATCTCTTGCAGATACACCGGTTCGACACTGCGACACCCGTGGAAGAGACAATGAAGGCGCTGCATGATTTGGTGCAGAGTGGGAAGGTGAGGTACATCGGTGCGAGCAGCATGCGTGCGTGGCAGTTTGCGTTGATGAATGAAGTGGCGGAGAAGCATAACTGGACCAAGTTTGTTAGTATGCAGAGTGAATATTCGCTTCTGTACAGGGAGGATGTGAGTGTGATTTTGGTTGTTGGTTGTTCTGGGCTTTGCAGAAGCTTATGCCATAATCTACTCACAGGAACGCGAGATGAACGCTTACTGCAACTTCCACGGCATCGGGCTAATCCCATGGGCGCCCTTATCCGCCGGTGCTCTCGCGCGACCAGCCAACACCAGTACCACCCGGAGCGATTCCACCAAGGGGACACCCTTCGATAGAGAACTCTCCCCTGCCGACCAGGAAATCATCAAGCGCGTCGAAGAGCTTGCGACTAAGAAAGGTGTCAAGATGGGGCAGGTCGCGCTCGCGTGGGTGGGGACGAAGGTCGCTAGTCCGATTGTGGGCATTAGCTCGGTGCAGAGGCTTTATGAGAGTGTTGCAAGTGGAGTTGTGCTGGAGGAGGCGGAGATTAAGTATCTTGAGGAGCCGTAAGTCGTCTTTCTTTTTGTGGGTCCCTTCCCTGCCTTTTACTGATTCGTGACGGAAATCCGTAGATACCAGCCTAAACCCGTTCGTGGGCATGCCTAAATTGTACCCAATCTGTAACAAATAAAAAGTGAAAGATTCTGACTGAAAGGATATCGATGTAACTCTAATCAGAGGAAGCAGGTAATGAACATAGTAACAAAGAGATTTGTTCTGAAGCTCAGATCTCTTGATGATAACGTCAAATCGCTAGAAATGCTCAGTTTGAATTAGCCTCGATAACAATATGTGGTGCTGGAAGCATGAGAACAAATGTATAGTACCTTCAGCCACCATAGAATCAACAGAAGAGGAGATAACAACAAAAGAGGAAAGTCAATCTAGAGATCTTTGGAGCTGGATTAGATTAAATTAGGGGGGCCTTAAAGCAATAAATAGATGTAGAGTAAAAGGTAGAAGCCTATAGTATGAGGGAGTAAAGTTGGAAATAACTCTGGAGGTTGTAATATGAGGAAAAAGATTGTGAATAACTATTAAATATATCTTTTAAGATGAAATAGTTAAATGATGAACAGGAAAAGGAAAGAGCAAAAAGGATAGAGTGGATAAGGCACTGACAACTGCATTACTAAGTCACTCTGCCCTCTTCAAAGAGCCAATCCTGCTCAACTAGCTTTAAAACCAACTGCTTTATATAGTGTTATCATTGGAATAAAATTTGCTAAGCAATTGTCAGTAAGACATGGTATTATCCTATATGACTTCAACAATTCTTTATCTCAAGTAACATCAACAGATGAGAGTCCAGCTCATAGATATGTAACTATTGGAATTTTAGATCTGATGAAGTTGTTAAGTGCACAAGATAATAAAAAAAAGCCAATGCAGTCATTGAGTGGTTTCAAGTGAGTGGCTTTTGTAATTTTATATCAGTCATAAATTTTTTTAGGAATATATAGCAACTTCAAACAATATTTTATTGAAATGAAAAAAATATCAAATAGAACTAAATCATACTTACAGAAGAGATCCTGACAATTGTTGACTAGAAAGACAATTGAATATGCTTGGAGACCTTAGCATAATGTCAACTGACATCTTTACAAATTTTCTAATTTATACAATACAAAGTCAGCTATAATTTTTGTTAGGAATATACATCAACTTTGAACAATAATTATTGAAATGATATGATTGCACCATACTTGTCATAAGCATGTGTAATGCACATCATACATAATTATACAGCTTGTTGCATGTCAATTGCTTCAACACATTGACATGCTGCTCTCAAATGGTGCCTTTGAAGCACTTGCTCATTGCTGTGCTCACAGTTGGTGTCAGAGGTAGCATCCTCCACTGCTGGTGTTGGCTCAAAGTGGAATTTACTAGTCTCAGCTTTGAAGAGGGAACTGGACATTAGCTTAGCCCTCTCTTTTCCACCCCATTACTTTGTTCATCTCTAAACATTGCACAATGTTGATGTGGTCCAGAAACACTCCAGTTCTCACTACCAGTAGCAGCTAATCCAAAGTTGTCAGCCTCTACCATTGCTGAGCAGGCACTGAGGAGAATTCCTTCCTCTTCTGGTCTGCTGTGACTACAATCTGATGCTCAAGCACCAGGTGCAAAATAGTAAGTGGTGCAAAGATCCCTAGTATAGAATGACATTCAGTAGCTAATCAGTGAGTTGTAACTGACATATGGCATAGCCTGTGCATTTGCATACCATGCAGCAGGAAATTAGGAATATTGAGCTGAGTTTTAGTGAACATTACCTGTTTCATGTAAACAAATGTTGTTTATAGGGCTTCTGAATTTGTGAATATATATATATAGATCAACATTGGACATTTACCTAGCATGCATTGTACTTTAGTTTATGGTAGAAACACTACCTGCTGAGGAACTGGATCACCTACCTGTCTCAAAGGATGGATGAATAAGAAAAAGAAAAATCAGCTAAATAATGGCTGAACTGTCCCAGAGAGACTTGAACTCTCGATCTTCCGATTGGAGAGTATAACAGTCGGACGCCGTAACCAACTAAGCCATGGGACAGACAAGTGTTGGGGTGTCGCCGTCGTTGTCATTCCACAGGCTGCTACGGGGAGGTATGTATGGCAGGTCGAAGCACGCGATGTTCGAAGGATGCCGCAAGGCCGTGCGGACAAGGTTTCGTCGGAAGAAAGACAATAATAGCACTAGTGGTCTGATTCGAGATAGCAGCGGAAGTGAAAACCAACAAGAGGCTAGAAGGTCATAGCGCAAGAGGGCCTTACCCCCGGGATTAATTGGATTCGGAAGCGGAGCGGATGGAGAAGACGTGGACTATGAAGTATCGTTTTCGTTATCATGGACGTGTATGCGGACTGGTTCTGGCCCTGACCCTGAGTGGGAACGGGAACGGGAAGGGGTCCAGAGGTTGGAGTCTTCTAGGTATACCTCGATGTGGGTGTAAAGATGGCAGTTAACTTCGTCACGACTCGCCCAAGCTCCCAAGTGGAATAGGGACAGGCATCAACGTCACTACTACGACTTGCCTGCCTAGTTCCAGATAGCCTGGGAGGAGTATCAGGCCCAGAACTTGTGTGCGAGGCTCGAGCCCGCGAGCGAGTATGAGGGACTGGATTATGTGAGTAGGTCTAGTTGGGGAGGTTGACTCACGTTGAACCACTGCACTCTCGACACTACACCCTTCCTAACCTGGACCTGGTACTCTGAACGTAAACGTCATAGAATACTCCGCCTACGCGCTGGAGACGGGATGATCATGGGGTTGCTTATCTCGGTTGTAATTATCTTTGTTGTGATTGGATGATTAGATGATTTGTCATCATGATCCGGGGAGGAGAAGCGGATAGAGGAAAGAGTTTTCGATTGCCATCTTGCTCTGAAGGATTTGAGTGGATTGCCCGAGATCGCCCGAATCTAATCTCAGTGGGATTGGATATCTGGTTATCTGAGATATCTATCGTCTGGCCATGTCCCACGGCTCATACTCGTCGCACTCTGGGTCTGCAGGGATGACCGAAGATGAAGAGGACTGGGAGGACTATGTCAAGGGAGGTTACCATCCCGTCACTCTCGGCGATACTTTTTCAGATGGAAGATACAAAGTCGTACGCAAGCTTGGTTGGGGTCATTTCTCTACAGTATGGCTTGCAAACGATACAAAGTACGTCTTGTTATCTCTACTAGTCAATCTATCTATAATAACATCAACAGGATGAACCGCCACGTCGCATTAAAAGTCGTTAAATCAGCACCAAGATACACCGAAACAGCCCTCGACGAGATCAAGCTCCTACAACGCCTCATCACCTCCTCGACCCCTCCCACCGCGCCCACCTCGACTAACCCCAACCCAGCCCCATCACCCGCACATACCCACCCTGGCCGCTCTCACGTCATCTCCTTCCTTGACCACTTCAGACACAAAGGTCCTAACGGTACTCACGTCTGCATGGTCTTCGAAGTCCTCGGCGAGAATCTCCTCGGCCTCATCAAGCGCCATCAGAACAAGGGCGTCCCCATGCCCCTCGTCCGCCAGATCGCTAAGCAGGTATTACTCGGCTTAGATTACATGCATCGCTGCTGCGGTGTCATCCACACAGATCTCAAGCCCGAGAACGTGCTTATATGCATCGACGACGTGGAGAGCATCATCCAGTCCGAGCTCATCCTCGCCAACGCAAACACAAGTACTGCAGGTGCGGGGAAGCAGCTGACCGGCGTCCCCCCCTCCAAAGGGCGCGGTGGGAACCAGACCCCTCGCTCAGAAAGCGTGTTCATCACGGGCTCCAAGCCCCTCCCGTCCCCGTCGTCGATGACGTCCCTCTCGGCGTTTGCAGACCGCGTTGCGTCGTCGGGGACTGCTTCGGCTTCGGGCTCGGGATCGGGACTACACTCTGTGTCTGCGTCTGCGTCTGCGAGCTCGTCGTATTCTACTGGAAGTCCGATGATGGATCGGTATGCGTTTGGGATGAGTAGGATCGAGCCGCACACGACGCCGAGGGCAGGGGCGGGGAAATCAGCTGGATCAGGAGCAGGGGCAGGAGACGACATCGCAGGCGCAGTGCGCAACGTATCCCTCACCTCACCCCCTCCTTTTCCCCCCACCCCCGTCGAGGCCGATCATCCCACCCACACCCACAACACCGCTAACAACTCGACACCTACAAAAGATAAAGATAAAGACACCCGCCCAGCACCCCTCCCCGCGCACCCAGGACGCGTACCCGGCCCCTCCCTCCTCTCACAAACCGCCCCTTCAACTTCCACACACGGATCTATACCCCCCGGCGCAAGTGCTGGCGCTGGCGCCAGCCCCAGCAGCCCATCGCACGACAAGACGTCGCTCCCGGGCCCCATGCCGATGCCGATGAGCGTAGATGTATCAGGGATGGACATGGACGCTGCGATGACGGAGTTTTTGGCGGCGGGACTGAGGGCGGAGGCCCACGCCAAGGTGCAAGGAGAGGGAGAGGGAGAGATGATTCAGGAGGAGAGGATTACGGTTAAGATTGCTGATTTGGGAAATGGTGAGTCCGCGTCTTGAGCCTAGAGTCTTGATTTATATGAGTGGGGTGGATGAGAGGGGAGGGAACATGCGTCCGTCGAACAATCACGCTAACGTACCCTCGGGGATTGATTATAGCAACCTGGACGGAACACCACTTTACGGACGATATCCAAACGAGACAATATCGCTGTCCCGAAGTCATACTCGGCGCAAAGTGGGGGCCCAGCGCAGATATTTGGAGCGTGGCTTGTGTCGTGAGTGCCTCTTTCATCTCCTCCCCCTTCCGCCTCCGCCAAAATTACCGCCCAAATCCCCCCCCCCCCCAAATCAACCACTAACTTAATCATCAAATCACCCACTAACTGCCACCTTGCACCCAGATCTTCGAGCTCGTGACAGGCGGCGACTACCTCTTCGACCCCGCGGCGGGCTCGCGGTACTCCAAAGACGACGACCACATTGCGCAGGTAATGGAGCTCCTTGGCGAGATACCGCGCAGTGTCGCGTTTGCGGGGAAGTATTCTGGGGAGTTTTTCAATCGCAAAGGTACGTCGCGTTTCCCTCCTCTCCCTTCTCCCTTCTCCCTTCTCCCCCTCCGAAAGCCCAGCACTAACTAACCTCTCACCCCAGGCGAACTCCGCCATATAACGAAACTGCGCTACTGGCCGCTCGAATCCGTACTGCACGACAAATACCTCTTCCCGCGCCCCGATGCAGACGCGCTCGCTGCGTTCTTGGGGCCGATGTTACGCCTTCATCCGGAGAAGAGGGCGAGGGCAGGGGAGCTGGTGTGTCATCGGTGGTTGGAGGGGGTGGTGGTTCAGGGGGAGATTGATGTTGTGAGGAGGGCGGAGAGAGAGGAGTGGGAGGAGAGGGAGAGGAGGGGGGTGGGGGTGGAGGGCAGGGAGGGACACGAGGGACAGGGGGAGGGAGGGGGAGGAGAAGTGCCGGAGGTTGTGCGCGTCGAACCAGTGCTTGCGCCTGCTCCACTCACACTAGCACAGACACAAACACAAGGTCCCCCTCCCACCACAACAACAACCACAACAACCAAATCCCCGCCCCCCAACCCCGCAGACATCACCATCACCATCAAAGGCGCGCTTACGCAGAGCGAAGCGGACGCGATGAAGCCGATTGATTCGACGACCCTCGAAGATGGGGGTGCGTCGATGCCTGGGTCGAGTGTTGGGTCGCCTGTGCGGATGGGCCACGGTGCGGGTGCGGGTGCGGGTGGGCATGGGGTCGTGCTTGGTGCGGCGCCGGGGGGAAGTGGAAGTGGGGCTGCAGGTACAGGTGGGGGGAGGAGTGGCAGTGGCAGCGTGCGTGGGCGGTGAGGGTGGCAGTGTGCATGGGCAATGAGGGTGGGAGGGTGTGTGATGGTGTGGGTGTGTGGGTGTGTGAAGGTGTGCTACGGGAAGAAGGGGGAAGGATAAAGGATACTGTAGGGAACTGGTTCCCGCTTTCTCTCCCCTCCCGCTTTCTCCATCTCCATCTCACTCTTGCCAGCCTGCGAATGGTGCATTTGCATTTTGTGATTGTGATCCCTTTTTACGAGTACGTACAATGAAGTATTAATGGTAGTTCTAGAGCTCATCATGATGACCAACTCTTCTCGAATGTCGACTGTCGACTGGAATGTCGAATGTGGAGCCCCCGAGTCGTTGACAGTTATTAACGTTGTCGTGTTACTCGTACAGTTACAGTTACAGTTACCCTACATAGCATAGTGTTTTGCTCTTCGAATGAATATTCGGAACATTTGATTCGAGTTCGGTGTAGACTCGGATGTCCAGGCTTCATCAGGCTAATGCTATCACAGTCCGAGCATATTCATTTTTGTCCTTTCGTCTCGTGGGTTGTTTGAGGGAAGAAACGTGAAGAACGACATCGATAGTGGTATACTTTATCTCATCATGAGTTCCGCCACTGCTTCTGTATCACTTCACCACCCGGGGAGGAAAAAAAGATTTGTCATGCGCTTAGCCTATGGGCAATTTCCATCGCCGAATTTACATGCCCTCTTGAAAATATTTGAAATGATCATAAAGATGAGGGATCTGTATATAAGACAAGAGGCTTGGCACTTGGTCATGTTCGCTCAGCTCGTCAGCAGCATGCAGAAATTCGCACGATTCTTCAGTGCACAACCTCCGTGATTATAAAAGGTGACACTCACTCGCGATAATAGTTGGCTCGCACGGATCGACATACTACCTACTTAGCGTGCATGCTTCGGCAAACCCTATTTCCTCAGCCTTAGGGCTGCATAGTATAGCATCAGAGCTCCAATCCTCATGGTGTATCTCTTCCCACTCTTCACATTGTTCTCGTTGCTAACCTCGCTCCGAACGATCGCTCTTATCGAAACCATCGCGAGACAGGGGATATGTAAGGCGTAAATCGTAGTTATGATATAGAATTTCAACCAGCATACGCAGGACTACCGGTATTCTGCCATCTGCGAGCCTCCGCCAGCTGCTTGGTTCCGCACAGACTACGCGGGTTTCAGTTTAACATGTCTTCGCAATTCCGATCCCCGCATCCATAACGCAAAACTCATTCGACACACTGTCCTCCGCAACCAGCAGCCTCGTCAAGAGCGCAAGATGCTCTGGGTTGAACTTGATAGCATTGCCCACGAAAGTTAAATTAGCCTCTGGGATAGGAAAAGATTATACATCATGCACATGTAATCTCCTGCCGAACACCCTTGGAGCCCGTCGAAGCTGTTAGTGGGTACAGTTACAGTGGTCGGTGACAGAGTCAGCGGATACAGCCTGTGTAGATACGAGTTCAAGCGCTACCACCTTAGATCGTAACTAACAAATCACTCTACAGTTGATGCATTGATGACGAATCAACTGTGAATTTCCATATTATTATGCTGGTATTGATTACGGACGTCCTTAGCGTCATGTCTACGTCTCGACTACTTATTTTATACGGAGAGAATCCAAGAAGAAAAAGACGCGATAGCTTATGTCACTTTCCCTCATCCTCATCTTCCTCTTCGTCATTGTCCTCTTCCTCTTCGTCATCGTCCTCTTCATCCTCTTCATCGTCTTTATTCTTAAGGAAACAATAGGGTGGGCGCTTCAGCTCTGGGTTTTAGCGGGAAAATGATAGCGGAAAAGCCATGCCATTGAGTGGTTTAGTAAATGCCCAAAACATCATAGCTGTGGGGAGCCAGTGTCGTAGTTCAAGGAGCAGCTTGTCTTCAAAAGTAAAGAAGAATCGGTTTGCCGCGCGAAGCGTAAAGCAGGGTTGCAAAGTTGACTCGATAACAGTGATGCCAGGCTCGCACTCATTACCGTCCGCATCTTTGAAGGATATTTTATCCTTGTCATAGAAGAGTCTGTAAGTGTAGGTATTGGCTTTCAGTTCAGGCTTAAAGAGAAGGCTTGATCAGCAAGCCATGTATTCAGCGTGCGTGTCTATACTCACTACTTGAAGCCAGTGTTTCCTCGCCTTGCATGGAGCACGAGCATTATCGTTCACAAGCGTTGAGAGGACATCGAGGATCTCGTCAGAAGGTATAATGCCCAGAGGGGATTCATTGTGAATGAATCAACAATATTTCGGCGTCCTTTCTATATGTCAGCGTATAAATGAATAATAGGGCAGGTTCGTACCATACTCTCCCATCTTGACACCCATTTCATCCAGATCACCGCGTTTCATTCCCATACAGTATTCGAGCGTGTCGAACTTGTACAAAATAATTAGTGTAACCCGTGGCAAGGATGTGCAACATACTGTGTATTCATCTAGTTCTTGGTTGTAATATGAGAATTGTACGAGCTCAGGATTGTGATCATCGTTGGCGATGAGGCAAGAGAGAGTAAGTGTCTTGGACATGTCTGATGAGGAATTGAGCAAACTGAGAACATGCTTATAAGTAAACGTTCACATGATCTTAATATGACCTTTACCCGCTTTCATATTTTCATTGTTGTTTTGCCCTTGTTTCGTTCTAACACTGTTTCGCAAGGGAAGAACAATTAGGGAAGAACAATTACAGCAATTGATATCTTCTCTGACGTCTTGTTCTTTGGTTATCGTGGATCCTGACGCGTTGACGCCCATCTGGTTCGCACAAACAAAAACACCCACAAAAGATGGAAGGCAACAAGGTTGCCATAGTAGTAGTACTAATCTCATGATGCTATTGTTTATCTCTAGAAGAAAGAAAAGAACAAGGATAAAATTCAATAGCGTCGGAAGTTAATGCTATACAGGGAATTCTACACTATATATTTAACACCGCAAGGCGGACCAACCCACTATCAGGACACTTCACTATCGACACTCGACACTTCACTACCGACACACAACTTATCTTACATTTCCCCACTCTTCGATGGCAAAACCGAAACCAGCACCCTCCCACGTCGTAGATGATGTTTTTTCCACGGATGCTGATATTGAACCCATGCTGGGCCGTCCAGTCAAGCCCACTCCCCAGAGAAAGGCTTTAGGTATCAGGAAACAAGGCAACATGAAGGCCCGCTGCCTAGAGCATAGGTTCTCCAATAATTATGTTCACCCTCAGACATGCGCCGTAACTGGCAAGTATTCTACATACGCTCCTGGCGTTGCAGAGATGGCGCATCTCATTAGTTATTCAACTGAAGAACACACTGTATGTCGAAAAAACATCTCATCACAATTTACTCTATGCTTAACATTTTCCTATAACAGCTTCGGGACTGGGAATGGCCGCTTGGATGCCCCTACCGGGATTCACTCCACGTTGACACCCGTACAAATGGAATGTTTTGTAGGTTTACGGACTCGATACAGCTTTACGCTTGACTCAATCAACTGTTTCTCTAGTATGGGCTGATATCCATAAATTGTTGGATCGTCAAGTCATTTGCTTTTTACCCGATAATGAGCAGCTAGACCTCATCAAGAGTGAGTTTGTAAAAGCAAGCTCCGCCCCATTTGACGAGCGAAAACCCATCTACGAGGTTCGTGACCCTTCCTCATGTCCAGGTCATGGTATTTATTGCCAGCATTGCTCTAGGTTCTTGATGCTCTGATGCCTCCGGATGGCTGGACATATACGGTGGTTAGCCTGGTCTATGAGCCTGAACAATGGGAGAGCATCCACTGTCAGGTTCTCGAGGAGGTCGATAACCAACTCCAACCAGTCCAAAAGGTCGAAAGCCACTACGCACCCCATAATTTTAAGATCAAGAGTGCGGCAAGTCCCGTCTTCATCCTTGCTCACTTCATCAGAGCTGCGAGGCAAGAGGACTCAGGATGAAAGATTTACCTGAATTTCGGAAGGGGCTTTTACCTGAATTTTGGAACAGTAAATATCCTGACGATTTGCGAAAAGTAGGGGAGCGTGCACGTCTGCTTTCCGAAAAAATGACCAGCTCTGCGCCGCCAAGGGGCTTTGGGATAGAACGACCAAGCCTCATAACTCGGAGGACAAACGTGAAGAGCCTCGGTCCTGTTGCTGAATATAAGGTTCAGCTGAGCCCACCTGATTACCGGCAACCTTCCACAGACGATGCACTTTTGACGGAGAACGAGTCGGATGATAGCGAGGATGAGGGTTTGGTTCAGTTGGATGGTCATCAAACATCACCATTGAACAAACAGACGAGGAAGCGAGCCAGAACGGCAACGAAGCAGGCTCAGAAGCGGGCACCTATACGTGGACGCAAGGCTTGAAGCTTGAAAGTTTGGTTGTGTTCCAAAAATTATCTTATCTTACTCGGACAATTCTTATATACAAACAAATAAATCTAGCTATAGTGTTGGTAGTTGATAGTCGATAACACTGTTTCTTCACAATTGTTTTACATAATGTTTATATCAAAGAGTTCATTTTGCTCAACCACTTGCGCATCTCGAGTTCATTCGAGCCTTCCTCAAGGACCACTCAAGCTCATTTTCATCATGCTCGTGCGTCTATTCTCTCGATGACGTCCCTCTCGGCATCGGGGTCGGGACTTCACTCCGTGTCTGCGAGCTCGTCGTACTCTAAGCGGCAGCTCGATGATGGATTGGTATGCGGTTGGGATGAGGAGAATCGAGCCTCGCACGACACCCAGGGCGGGGGCAGGGCGGGTGCGGGGGAACTCAGGGCGGAGGTGGAGGCGCAAGCATAGAGAAGAGGGAAGGGAGAGGTTGGGATCCAGGAGAAGATTGCTGATTTAGGGAATGGTGAGTCACGGTTTTGGTAAATTTGGTATTACGTGTGTGAAGGGGATGATCATGCTAACGTCAGGGCATTACAGCAACCTGGACGGAACACCACTTCATGGACGATATCCAAACGAGACAATATCGCTGTCTCGAAGCCATATTTGGGGACCCAGCGCGGATATCTGGAGCGTGGTTTGTGTCATGAGTTTCCTGTCAGCATCGAGAATTAGCAGATTCTTTCCTAGTAGGACCTTGCCAAAAATCAGGGGGGCAGCATGGGCAAGTGATCAAGCCTCAAGGTGAATGAAGCGGACCACTCATACTTCTTAACGTTCAGACTAGCGAGTCACATAGATGATAGTAGTGTAGGAGTAGTTTGTGAACATATCATACCATGACATCAGTTTGCCAGCGGAACGGTGAGTTGAGTGCGATTGGACTTCACTGGCATACCCCCTACTACGGCTCCCTCCTCGCCCGCTCGCGAGTTCTGCATTTACATTACGAGTACGTACCATGAAGTATTGATAGTAGTTCTAGAGCCCATTATGATGACCAGCGGTTTTCGAATGAATGTGGAGCACCCAGTCGTTGTCATTTAACGTTGTCGTGTTACTCAAACAGTTAAAGTACTGGTTGCAGTTACTGTACCCTACGTAGCACAGTGTTTTGTTCTTCGAATATTTGATTCAAGCTCGGCTTTTCCCGTGCAGTTACAGTGGTGGGTGAAAGAGTCAGTGGATAGTACTGTAACACCTGTGAACACTGGAGATGCGAGTTGAAGCTACGATATCAGATGTACGGATCGACTGACGAGCTCACCCTCTGAATCGTAGTAACTAACTTAAAACCATTCTACGTTGATCATGAATCATTATTACGACTATGGACAGCGCTGTGCCTACATATAACAAGAAGAGCATCAAAAGAAAAAGACAGCCATATACGCCAATCTTTCGATAGTTTATCTCACTTTTCCTTTTCCTTTTCCTTGTTCTTATCTTCACCTTCTTCGTCCTCTTCGTCGTCGTCCTCTTCGCCCTCTTCATCGGCCTCTTCATTCTCTTCGTAGCCCTCTTCATTCTCTTCGCCGTTCTCTTCGTTCTCTTCGTCGTCCGCATCCTTAGGGAATAATAGTGTGGGCGATTCAGAGACCCTGAGTAAACTATACTGTGAGAAATACAATCGAAGTTTTGTCAGTCTGCTTTCCTTTCCTTTCCTCTCTAGTTCTTCATCAGTTCCCTTATTGATTGATACAACTTCCGTCCAAATGGATGTTCTGCAGACCATAATAGGTAATCTTGATCTCAGGGTTGCACAGATATTTGGCATGAAATTCCAGTGACTCGGACATACCGCCAAGGGGCGTGAAACAGAGACACTCAGGCGCCGGGTGAATTTAAGGATGAAGAGAGAAATAATTTAAAGGCAGGGCATCGTATCATGGAAGAAGGCGGAAACGGTTTGAAAGGAATTCCTCGTTCGAGAATAGTTTCGATGTCATATAAATGGATAATTCTCCTGACTCCGTCTCGCACCACAATTTTCTTCGAACCTATAACCCATCTTCTGGGTATGTGCGAAATGCAATGAGGCGGATTCGCGAGTTTTGAACAAATGTGGAGTAGCTTAGGGGCCATGGCGCTGATCAATTAATGGTTCCCTTGCGTAAGTGATCACTGAATATAAGAAGATGACGAAGGATGAGCGAAAGGCAGAAAAAACCGATCAAATCAGATAAGATCATCGCTCCCTTCTGTTCTTCATTATTTTCCGTACCTTGTCCGAGTCCACACCACACACTTGCAATACATAGCCTACCCCTCACTTACGACGTAGGTATATGATTATGGATAACACATTCTTGTCTTTGTCATTTCTTTATCGTTCGCCACTATGTCACCTACCTCTACTAGGTGAACCAAATCTTGATCAAGTGACCAGGGTGACATCTGCATCCTGCAGCCCAACGACGGTTCTCAGCTTAAATTGTGAGCGTGCCTGCCTCGCACAGCCTCATTGAGGATCGTCGTGACCCCACTACCCTTCTTGGTCCTAAGCGATCTCCAAGCAACCTTCGCTCTCAGGTTCATTCATTCGCACCTGATATATCCTGAGCCTGCTCTCTTCCCTTGACCGCCCAACTCTCACTCAACAAGATGGACTCCCAGATCACGCTCGTCAACTACTCTACTCTCCAACTCGACTTCAGCAAAAACAGCATGCTAAACGCCGTGCTTACCTCCCGCGACAGGCCCGGACGGGCAGTGTACATCATTTCAACGGTGGATACTTCGGGGAATCATACTGACATCAAGGACGCGGTCACCAAACGGGTTGTTGCTACTATCAAGCGAAAAATGTTCACATCCGATACGATTGTTTTTCCAGACCGTTATGGGGGAAAGGCGCTGAAGTTGGATAAGTGGCTTGCGAATGTCAATCATCCGGATGGGAGGTATGTGTGGATTGTTTGTGAACACGCTCTCGCTGAGCATAGCATGGTTAAAAGTGAAGCAACAAAATTTACAGTTGAAGCCAATCAACGCACATTTTTGTGGAAGAAGCATCCACTTCACCGTCTTGCTGTATGTAATTCTACACTCTAAAATATCTCCCTACAAGCTACAAGTGCCTTTCCGTACTTAGCTGTATCGCGAAACAGAGACGGAAACCCCAGTGGCCTACGAGGTGATTCAGCACGGATCGCCTCCAAGCCTTGTTATCGAACATGGCATCGAGTCCGCCCGCGAGGAGATTCTGGTGTCTTTCCTCATAATAGAGCAAAAGCTCAGACTAGAGGCAAAGTCGCGTGAGGTAGCGAATTCGGCGATCCGAAGCAGAGGGCAGACGAGTACCACCTTTTACCATGCAGTAGGACGCTTTTGACTCCGATACGATGAGATGTGGAGGTTGATTGTTAATTGGTTACTATTCATGTTTTTGAGTTGTACTATACGACACCCTTTACGAACACATTCACAGCACGCTGAAACAATGAGACACGCCAAGTCCAACAGACCCATCGAAGACTTACCCCGCAACTATACTCAGTCCAGTCACTCTGAAGAACGAACACCCCATTTTACAGCGAAGAAAATTGTGATAAGTCTAT
This sequence comes from Tephrocybe sp. 9980TJB, assembly GCA_018220975.1. Taxonomy (NCBI): domain Eukaryota; kingdom Fungi; phylum Basidiomycota; class Agaricomycetes; order Agaricales; family Lyophyllaceae; genus Tephrocybe; species Tephrocybe sp. 9980TJB. The sequence continues at coordinate 46,588 of JABAJU010000117.1, forward strand.
AGGGAAGCGTTTTGTCGGACCCCGTCAAGGGACGTAGATGTGACGAGTCGACAAAAGAAACTCAGAGGAGACAAGGACTGGACTGAGGCGAGCTCTTGAGCAAGGGTACACGGAAATAGGTGGTTCTGGCCTTTCCGACTTGTTATAGCAGTAGCAGTCATGGGTGGCCCCTTTGATCACTCAGTACTGAGCTCCCAGAGACGGCATTCCTCTAAATGACGTCTCAGGTAGCCTGACGGTTGTTGTCGATTATTCTAAGAAAGGCTGAACGCCTCGCTTGACGTCGGGGTCATGAAAGCTTCAGAGCTCTCATGTGAAACCATGGCGCTAACAACAACAATATCTTCGTTTTGATGGTGGTATAAGCAAGCATTCTAAGTACCTAACCTAGTCTTGTACAACATTTAAGACGTGAAGCCTGCTACAATTCCATCGTATGCGGGTTTCTTGACAAGGTTCTAAATTGAAAAGCAAGTAAGCGAGATTATACTAGACTGAGAGCACTGATAATACCTCATCCCATGGGCATGCTGCGCCTTGGCCGCTGAAAGTGCTGGGAACCCACGAGTACTAAACGACTCTTTAGTACTGGCCTAGAAGTTGCACACAAGAAAATCACCTTGTCAGTGTAATCCCAAATGGTAACGCCGACACAGCCTGGAACGGAATTGCAGGCCGATATGACTGTCTGATAATCCGCCTTCTGCTGCTCCAAGAGGGCATCGGTCTCGGGCAGTGTCATACGAATATCCAACTCAGTGATGGCGACTTCGATACCAAGAGCTGTGAATTGTTGCATGTTCTCCACCAGTGTTGTAGGAACTTCGCCGACGATTAAATGTCCCTGAATACCAACGCCGTCGATGGGGACGCCAGCGGCCTGCAGCGACTTAACAAGATTGACCATTGCGGTAGATTTGGCGCCAGTTCCCTCAATATTGTAGTCGTTAATCTGTACTTGAAAGTGAGAAACCGACAGAAGCCGAATCGGAAATACCCACATAGAGTTTTGCGTTGGGATCTGCAGCACGAGCAGCATTTAGGGCAACAGGGATAAAAGATTCTCCCATGGTGTTATAGAAAACATCAGAACGCCAAGTACCGTCGTCGTTGAACGGCTCTAAACCACAATTAACCCCTAGAAGGAAAACAGAGATTTCCAACTGCTTACCATTGATAACGTCCCAACTGTCTTCAAAAAAGTCAGTACAAACGGAGATCAAACAGATTTAGGAGGTTTACAGCTAGAGTTTACATGAGTTGAACTTCCATTGGCTAGGTCTTAAAACTCACATTTTCCCAGCATAATGAGCGACAAGAGTTCCACAGTGATCGGCAACGACTGCAGTGAGCGTTGAATTGGTCCAAGTTCCAGAGGTGACCCAGCTAGGAAGCTGATTGTACCAAACACAGTTGTGGCCTTCCAAGACACGTCAAATTGCGAGAACACGCTCATGAATATATTTTACCTCGTACGAGTTGTCCATTGGACTGCGCCAACGTCACGATGGCGTCACCCTGAGTGAACGTCCATGTTCCCTGTTCCGGCTCTGTGGCATCCTAAATGGTGAAAAAATGAGTCTCTAAATTGCCGCATTATCTAGCTTTTGTACCCATTTCATACTGTTTCCCTGCACACAATGTCATTAGTCTCATACTTGATGTTTTAAGCGGCAAAGATGTCACACACGGGAGTGAGTTGAGTGAAATCGTTGGTGTTGCTGAGTTCCGCAACGTAAGCGGTGTCCGTAAGCTCGGGGTTGTCAGTTGCAGAGCCGAAGTATTTCTTTCCAGCGGCCTTTGCGACATTTGAAAGCCCAGCATCGGATGTGCCAGTTGGTAGGGCGGCAGTAGATGAAACTGTGGAACTAGCAGAGCTTGAGACTGTCGAGCTGGAAGGCTGTATGATGATTGAGGGCTGATATCCTCTCGTAGACGAAGTAATGCGCACTGGAAGGCATTGCGAGTAGTAGTCATTGCTATAAGTGCAAACCCAACCGTCAGCGCATGTCTATAGGAAGTCAGTATTCCAAAGCCTTCAGCTTAAATCGAGCATTAGGATACCGTGGAGCCAGTCCAGCCGATTCCACCACCTATAGAAAGTGAGGGTGAGTCGGGGGTAACGACTGTTTGTGACGATAATGCTGACACTGTCCGTATTCTGCAGACTGAGCTACCGCAAGAGGAATAAGAGCGAGGAGACTAGCAAATGAGAGAGCGAGTTTTGCCATGGTAGTGACTGTGCTGTGGAGACTTTCTTTCGCCTCATTTATATCAGGTTGGAAATTCTCGGAAACAGCACAGGCCCACATGAGAGCAGACAATGCGCTCAATAATCGTTCCATGTTATTTTTAGACAACGGCTGTGTATTTTTGTAGCAGGTTTGAGCGATATGGCAGATGCGCCCCACAAACTCTTCGGTAGCAGCCCATTCATCGTGTTTTTAGAGTCTAGTCAGACCTAAGTGAATAGTTGCCTTTAGATCGACCTCAATTGGCATAGCATAGATAACCACAATCTGGTGCGCGAGGGTGGAATGATCATGGAGTAAGGGAGTTGGAGCGGATTAACATCGGGAACGATAATAGACTGCGGCCCAGAGAGAAGCTCCAACTTTGGCATTCGGCAAATATGCTGATGCGTTGAACACCAGACCATTCCGAAGCCAATTAAACCAGACTCGGCCTCGATAGATGGCTAATAATTTTCGGTCTATGTGCCAATAGATGGAATCTTCACATCTAGCAGGTGACCAGAAGCAGATCATTCAGCCCTTACGGTCAAGGTGACGACAAATCGCATCAGGTATCCCTCGTCCAGACACCTTGGGCCCCATATGTGTTCGTAAAAGATCAAGGGTCGAGGAAGCAACGGCCCCGAGAATCAGAGGAGCGCGAGGGAAACATTTTCGAGAAATTTTAGGACAGACACGTTTGGAAATTAGATTGAATGCTTGAACAATTCCATCGTAAGCAGGCTTTTTGGCGAAGTTCTGGAATCTGGATCAGAAGGTCGAAGACACCATAGTGAAGAAAACCGAGGCAAACAAAAAACAGAAGTTAAGGTTGTGGAGGAACCCAAGGCGCAGCCTCCAAATGTGGTATATAGAAAAAAAGGCGAAGGAGGCACCCTGGACAAGGAAGCCGAAACAATGGTCACAACAGGTACCACACATGAAGGCTACAACATTGACCGGCTAGCCGGTCCGGAGACAGGCTTGCTCGGAACAAAGTCAAATAAACAGCCACCTTTTTCGACAACGACCACTGCTCAGGCTCGCTCATCTTTGACTAAGCGCTCAAGGTTGCGGAACATGAAAAAGCTGGTTCATGCACCTGCAGGATGCAGCTGGCTAAACCCTTGCTCCCGTCGCAAGATAATCTTCTCGCTGACATCCCAATACCTATGCTTACTCCTGGAATAACTCCTGTCGCATGCACTACGGTTTTCCCATTAATGACAAATGGCTTCCCGACTACTGCGCGACACATTCGAATCTGATTAAGATTATGATTCGAATAAGGACTGTATGTTTATGATAACCGAGCTTGCAAAACAGTTGGGTGGCTTAGTTACGCGGTCGTTTTTCCTCGAGCTGTGGATAGACTCACCAACTTCAACGATCCTTATGGTCTCAGACATGACCAGATATTGATCCTCACCGTCTGCAGCTCAGCGAGGTTCTCAGACCTAAATCGCCTAGGTAAACGAGAGTTGGAGAAGCTGAAGGAGGAGAGGAGCCAGATTGGTTTGCTCGCAGTACGCTGAAACAACGAGTCACAGAAAGTCCAACAGACCCGTCGAGGACTCGATCCGTAGCCCCCCAGCTAAACTCAGCTCGATCACTCTTAGGAAAGCCGAAGAACGAACACCCATTGCGCAGTGGAGAAAGTAGTGAGACATAAATAGGGAAGTGTAGAGCTCCCGAATGACATCATCTGAATCATCACCGTTGGTGAATGCTTGCAATATTCATCTTTTTGTATCCGGTTTCTAATCTTAACAATGTCATTCGCCACTTCGTACGATCCAAATGCTCCTAGTGAGCAACCAGTGGCGCTTCCCTCTGCGCCGCTGCAGGTCATCAGCGAAACAGACGTCGTGCAACCACCTTTGACACGTCGAGGAGCGGGTCCCGGTATCGTGCTAATCCTACCCCGTGCTGAGGATCTCGACATCCGAAAGGATGGTGTTAAATCCCTCGATCCGGAGCCAGTTCAGAAATGGGCTGAGGAAGGGTTCGCCGTCGCAGCTATCACTCCAAGCTTGTCGGCAGAATGGTCTTTTGAAATGTCATTCAAGAGATGCATTGATGCCCTGCTAGACCTGCCAGAGTTGGATATACGTGATAAGTTTGCTGTCATAAGTAAAGTTCACGCACTCTCAAAACTCAAGCTGGATTCTGATTTGATCCACTTTCAGTATATGACTCCAAGTTTGTTGACTCTGTTGTTCCGGTCGCATTGGCAGATCCTCGCATCGCCGCACTTGTCGTATATGGATCAGGTTTGCAAGGTGTCACCCCGACTATTCCTACTTTGGTCCATCTTCATGGAGGCCAGAAACCCGAAGCACTCCCGACGTCCAACGTAACATCGCATGGTTATGATACTCCCTCGCTTCATTTTGTTCTTCCACAAGTTAGCGGATACAATCCAGGCAGTGCTGCCCTTGCTCACAGCCGCACTCTCGTCTTTCTTAGAAATTGGCTGGGAGGGCCCATTTTTGATTTGGAGGCCATCTGGGAAGAGCACACGCATTTCGAATTTGGAGATAGAAGTGTTGCGAAAACAATGGGAACTATGGTGGTCTGTCTCTTTTATAGAAAAAAATAGTGGCACGATTCTCATGAACGCGACAGGCTGAACCATACGTCAATGATGTCCCAACCGTAACCACTTCAACTCTCAAAAGATATAGGGATAAACTGAACGATTTTTAGATGACAGGTGGTGTCGGGCGTGCCAATCTTACCGTATTTTATCGCGATCACTTCATCTTTTCGTTCGTGATCATAACTCATCCTTTACGTCGCCGTCACCTTGACTTTCTATCTCTAGCAATCCTCCAGATGCTTCTATGCAGGCAGTATCTCGAATAGTCGGCCCCGACCGAGTAGTCGGTAGGAAGACTTTCAGTCGCATATCTTGCACAGATACTTATCCCATGTTCCATGTCAAACGAGTTTGTCTATAGTTTTACACACGACAGGATGGTAGATTGGCTACTTCCAGGTGTCCCTCCCAGTGGCAAGAAGCTAACCATACCCATGGTTGCAGTCGTTAATATTCGAGGGGATCGGCTTTATAACGGTACGCTCTTTCCTGTTGTTTTCCTGGATCAAGGTTTCACTGGAAGTCCTCACCTTTGTTCCACTTTCAGAGCATATCTGGTGGGATCAAGCAACGGCCCTAAGACAAGCAGGTATCCTTCCCGAGTATCTTCCGTATCCCACTCCAGAAGGGATCAAGAATCTTCGTTTACCTGTTGTGGGGGCTGAGAGTGCGGCGATGCTTGCGGATGAAGCAAGTGGAAGGAGTAATGAGATGTTTGGCCGTGACTGGGGCCTTCAGGCTTAGACGTTTCTGATACGATGTAAAAGTTAATCGTCGATCGTTGATATTTTTTTGTACGACAGATGGTTTACGAATATTGTACGTTGAAAGAATGAGCCACAGGAAGTCCAACGGATACATCGAGAACTTGGTTCGTAGCATTGTAACTATACTCTGTCTCGGCGACAGGCTTTCCATTCAACTGAACATGTGTCGGTGCCTCTGAAACACCAAGGAATCGCACCCTTGAAGTGTCAACACCAGCATTATAATGCCCTACGCCGTGGACATCCAATCTCCCGTTTTTGAAAGAGAAGCTCAAGGATGTAGTAGATTTCTGCGTGACCGACACACCGTCATCGATATACAGCGTGCCAGACGCAGTCCCGTCGGTCCCAGGCGCGACAACGAGCTCAAAGTCCTGTTGCCTCAATTCCGTCGTTGTCATGGTGGATTGAACCCGCAGAGGAAGGACCACTCCGCTCCTAATGTGCAGGGGTATCTCTGTGAACGGGACGTTATCAAGTGTGATCATGGATCCAGTGCCTTTAACAGGAGCAAGGGTCACGAAGTCGTAAAAGATGTCGTCCGGAAGGTAGAACGTCACTGAGGTCGAATCATCCTGTGTTACAGGTGACACAAGGATTGCATCTCCGAAGAAGAATTGGAGGTCAATGGAGTAGGTAGCAGAATCTTTCGGGTAATTGAACCACATGGGTTGAAGGACTGGCGTTCCGTCCAGATGAGCTTGGTGGAAGGCGGTGTAAATGTAATCCATTAAGCGATAGCTGGCAGTTGAATTGATTAGCAATAACACATGAAATATGCAATTCAGTGGCATACCGCATGTCGATGGCGTTCTTCGCGGCCTGGGCGACACTCGCCCATAGATAGAATTCTTGACTGATTGAGGTGTCTTGGTTGTGCTGCGAGCCATGAGCAAGTCAAAACTTGAGAGACATCAGCATCACTCACATTCCGCATGAACGTATAAAAAGCCCCAAGCATTGCCCATCTCGCACACAGGTTCTCCGTAGTATTATCCCCTGCAACTCATTTGTCAGCCCCGCGGCAGGGTTAACAGAATATCAACGAACCGAATCCACAAATATCACTCCCAATCATGGGTACTTGGTATACCGTCGCAAAGCCCAACATGCCCGCGATTGACGTCCTATAATCCGCCCATGTGCTCAAATTATCGCCCAGCCACTTGCCGACCTTCGACCCAGCACCGGCGAAGGTGGAACGCGTAATGACAAGAGTGCGTTTCCCAGGACGACGAGCGAGCATGGCGTTGTGAGTAGCTGTTGACATCATCGTCCCATAGAAATTGTGTGTGTCGTACATGACTAGGCCGTTATAGTGTTTTGAGTCAACCTGAAATCTGATATAAGGAGACGCATCGCATTTTTACGATATCGAAGCTCTTACCGATGCGGTTTTGGCAGAGAGAGGTCCAGCTGCATTGTTAATCGCGTACGGCGGTGATAGGATATCATCCCGCTTTGCATGGGCTGTAGAGGTCGAGTTTACGAAGATGGGGGTATTCGGATTCGGGGGAGGAGAGGTACGTGCGGGAGGCAGGTCCTGTTCGATCGCTTGTTGGAAGGGGTCCGTACAGGGGTAGTTACAGAACTGTCAAATCTTTAGAGAGGAAACAGCAGTGCAAGCCAGTGATGCTTACACTCGAAGGCTCATTCATGTCAATCCATACACCATCAATATCTATACCGGTGTCCGGATTATAGAAAAGCGCAAACTCATTGTCCCAAAACCTGTGCAGAAGATAAGTTGGAAATAGCACAGTATTGCAGGGACAACATCCTACTGGGAGACGTTAGGGTGGAACCAGTCTGAAGAGGGGTTAGTTTGGGGCAGAATGATGGCAAAAGTTTGTAAGCGTACCTGGGAAGACTGTAACACCTAAGGAAGAAGCATACATAGCTAAGCATGACTGCTCCAAAAATAAGATACCCATACGTACCTGGCCATACAAGCCCGAGGCTGTAGCTTCCGTTTGCAGCTTTGAGCCAAACGTCCATATCTGTCCCACGCGAATAGGTGCCATAATCCTGTCCAGGAGTATACGCTACAGCAGGATCCGTCATGAGGACTAGCGAAGAGGATTGTGAGATGAGGGCATTGTCAGGGAAAATGGGACGCTCACTGTATTTCTGGTCATGAGAATGCAAGTATGCAACAATTTCCCTCATTCGATCTAACGGGAAATAATCGGGGTCGACGGTGAAGATCCTGCGCTTGTCCATGTAGTCTTAAAAGTGTGAAGTCAGAAAGCATTAAACAAAGGACGACTGAAGCAGCGACATACCAATATCAGTCCACATCGTTTCAAGTGGAATCCCAGCTGCTGAATAGTTTGTGATAACAGCAGCAACATTGACATAGTCTGAAAGACCACGATAATCAGTCACCAAGGAGTGAGCCTAGGTCTTATCTTATTCAAACTCACCTTTATAGCCAAATCGGCACTGATGGAAACCAAACGACCAATATGGAACCTCTGCAGGTGTCCCAATGACCTCCGCATACTGCCTCGCGACCTCTGCAGGATCGGTGGTGCTCCCAGCCAAGAAATAGAAATCTAAAACGCCTCCAATTACGTTATACTCCAACGTAGTCCCACCGTCCGTATCATTGAGTTTGATGTCCATCCCATTAGAGTTGAGCAGAAACACGCCATGTGTTCCCGTGGTCCGCTGTTCAAAGTACACGGGGTGGTTCCCGTAAAGGTTCGTACCCACGGGAATACCGTATGCGTCACGCGACCATAGCGTAAGCGTGGTATTATCAGTTGGGAGGCGGAATGGGTTTGAATGTTCGCCGAGACCGTAGACGTTGGCGTTTGTTGGCAAGTTGGTCTTGACTCGTAGGTATTGAGGTTTGAAAATGAGGGAGTGAGAAGCAGTGGAGAATAAAATCTCATGAGAAGAGGTGCGATAGATATTGAAAGAAAAGGGCGAGGCGGTGTAGTTGAACTGGATTGCAGCAGAGTGGCGAGAAATGTTCGAGTCCGCGGAGGGACGTGGAAGAACCGATTCGGGCACTTCGTACCGCGAAGCGGAGGCGTCAGTAATCTTTACATGAATACGGGCATCTGTGTGGGTCAATTAACTGAGTTGATCGTTTACGGAATAGACTTACCTGTTTCATAGACGACCTTCAAATCAAGCTGCTGCACATCGGGCCCAAATACATCACATTGACCGATGAGAACAAGATCTGCCGTGAGCATTGAGCCCAGAATCTTGACATTTGTAGCAGAATATCCGGGACACGCGTCAAGGACAGCTGGATCAACGTATGCCGCATAAGATCTGGAGGCTTGGAGCAATACTGCAAGAGCTGCAGCTCTGCAGACGCTCCAAAGAACTCTTCCAGGCATGGTATAACAGCGAAAGAGAAAACGCCTTGAGACGGGTTTATAAACAAGCCCTTGACGCGAGAATTACGTTGAATCATAACCATAACGATAGGAGAGGTCGGGTGATTTGAAACACCATATGGATAAGGTGCATGAATGTGTGTGTGGTTCAAGATATTCAAGGGTTCTCCGCTCTCCGCTCGCCTCCGTCATATGTATCAGCGAAGCCTGATTGCGGGCCGTCCATTTAACCCCTAAAAGCTCGCGCTGGAAAGCAATCTCCACGTCCACGGCCAATGAAATAGTTTTGGAAACATTGTATCTTGCTCCAATGGATAAAGCGATAGAAAGAATTTGCTCTGAACTTGCACGCAACCTGCTAGTGCCAGTGAAGGTTTGATTAAGAGGTTTGAAATAAATTACGCGGCGCTCGCATAATGCCGAGCGCTGATTGTCGTGGTTCAGTTTTTTGGCCAAGACTCCTAGCCCATGCGGTCGCCTCTTCAGCAACGTTGAACAACTTACAGCACGTTACAGGACCCTTCAAATTCCTGGATAGTTCTCCTCTTCTGCCTGCTCTTCCGGCAATGATGTTCTGTAACTCATGGATTTCAATATTGAATACACCTACTTAGTCGAAATCTGAATCGGCCACGCTACTGTTAGTTCTAATTTCTTATTACTGAGGCCCACGCACCACGCAGCCGCATTGCGACCCTCCGCGACTTGATCGGTGCGGCAATGGACCAGGCTTCATTGACAGCTATGTATTCAAATTGTGCCTGGGGGCCAATCGTCTTTTTCTTTTTTTCCGATTCTCAGTAATATGTATACATGGCTTTCCTACCTAGTAAGTTTACAACTGCTGTCTACAAGTAGTCTGATATAAATGCACATGCCCAGTTGCGTCGTTGGTATAGAGCTCACGATATCTATCGTACAATTTCCCTAGTTTATTTAGTCCCTGAAGTCTTATAGCGACCTGACTATCTTCAGATGGCAACGTAATGGCGCCTTTAGTGCTTTGCACCTGGGTTTGTCGTTGGCTTCGCTGTGGTTTTGTTCTGGGATGACGGGGACGACTTTTGCTGGTTTGATGACTTGTGGATATGCTGTGTCAACCATTTGATGCCTTTACCCGCAAGTTCGAACGCGTCAACTACACGTACAAGGTAAATCAATGGATCTACTCAATGCATATGTGAAATTGAAGCATACACAGAATTCCACGAGCCTCGAGTGCGGAGGTATCCTCTCGCGTAATGGCGCTTCGTTCTATCATGTCAAGGAAGGTCGGATTCGGTTCACGGGCCCCATGTGGAGCGATATTCGCAGCAAGGTCCTCTCCATACACCCTCTCGACTTTGATAGGTTGAGAAAATGCTACGGGCATGGCAGCGAGTGTAACGAGGGCGAGGGCAAAGAAGCGCATCGTGGTGTGGGTGTAGTAATGGGGATATAATATGGGGTAGAGGAACGCTGAGTAGTTCTGTCTGAATGCGAAGAAGGACCAGCCTTTGATGACTTTCTGCAGGCAGAGTTTCTCTTTATGAGGAATTCGCTTGGACTCGTACATAGGTGGTAGATGCTCCATTTTTGGTGGAGATCTGCAACCTGGACAATCGCTTCGGGTGTCAAGCGCAACAGTCGGCTATCTATATCCATCTGACATTGAACGTCGACGACTTAATTTCCTCTCCTCTTGCTCCTTCGACATCGACGAGGGTTGAGACCTGTCGAGAAACCTGAGACCTTTTGTACTAAATGCACAGAGATATTCACGACATTAGAATTTCGGGAAATGGACGGTCCCTTCAGAAATGCTGAATAAGGAAGACAGGCTATTGGTATGTTATAGCCAGAAAATCGGCCCAGCGACGATGTTGACTGTAAGCGTTTCCAGAGCAATGCCTGCAGCGACCGATACCGTTGTCACCAGCGCTAACAACACCCATCATGCAAGTTGACGGTTGACGTCGCACTTGATCACTGCATACACACATCAATCAGGATCATGGTGTGCTGATCGAGAACGCGTTGCAAACTTAAAAACGGCTTGCCAAACCCTTTTTCAATGCACTTGAAGCATTGTATGCTGAATGGGTGTATACTTTAACTACTGATCATATCGTCATCCAGGATGCCTAGGCATCAGAGGCGATTCCCGCTCCACCGCATAAGTATTGGCTGATGCCTTATCATGCTGCGCTGTTAGAAGCATGACTCAGTCTGTTAACCTATATGCATGCTGCGATCAAAGGAATGTTCATTTGCTTACCTTCTACTGCGGTTCCTGTGGGATATCGGTGGTTTCCCTGGTCAGTCTTTCACAACGATACTAGAGCAACTTCTGAAATCAACGCTTCTTTACTGCGCTCTTAGTATTAGAGCTTTCATAACGGATCTATGCTAGTATTGACTTTGTTGCTGCAGCCCTGTAGTCCATGTGGTCACCATTCATGGGGCAGTTTTTGTGCATGTGTCACTAATAATCACAAACTCAAAACCTAGTCATATGTTCGCCATCCTCTGGAGACTGGAAAAATTTAGATTATTGTACGACGAGTCATAGGCTCATGATCAGGGACGCGATTCGCAGTAAGACTGCGGTGAAGCCAGAAGGGAACCTGTTCTTCTGATCATCGATTGATCAATCGATCACATGCCGTGACATACTGCCGAGAGTTCAATTTATAAAGGGTCGTTCTTCAGTCCCACTGTTACCTGGTACTACATACCGCCTTACATCTGTTCTCGTGAAGCCCATTATGCCTCCACGATCAGCGTCCAACCGTGGTGGTTCTTCAGGGAATGCACCTTCTGCACATCCCAGGGGAACCTCACGCGGTCGCGGCGCCGGTCGCGGAGTCGTTCAACCCCAGGGACGTATCCCTGTTGGTCTTGCGAGCTCTGGCGGTGAGTAACGATGTCTAGATTATATTTTGACCTTACGCAATAGATCGATTTAAGCACCTATTAAAACCGTTGGTGTCAAGAGGCCCGGATATGGGACTGCTGGTAGACCACTTGCCATTGTAACTAATTCCTATGTCGCGTCGATTCCAGATACACTCATAAGACACTATGACGGTGCGTTATATATCACAGTTTACTTACCCCTCCCTCGTCTCAAGTCTTCTTTCTAGTCGGTGCGATGGAATATATTTTTCTTCTCTACCATTATTTAACCCCTTTGTTACAGAATTCTCCACTGATTTTCATCCTCGTATCCGAAGAATTATTCTCAAGAAGTTAGAGGATGAGGTTGCACCGCAAATTTTTACCGAGAAGTCTGTTTTCGATGGACGCAAAAACTTGTTCACGTCCTACGAACTCAACCTTGGGCCGTCCAATTCCCGTATTGTGAGCGAGATTACATACCTCAGTATTTGCTGTACTCATGTAATGTTCATCTGGAAAGTTTGAGATCACCTTGTCACCTGCAGGAGCAACTAGTGACCGACCACCGAAGGTCCACACCGTTACTCTCAAGAAAGTCAACGATATTAATCTCGCGTGCGTTTATCAATGGCTTCTATCTCTTTTATCACTAATCTGTCTCTATACAGGGTTCTCAGCGAATTTATTCAAGGGCGTTACTCCATCGACGAAGAGGTTCTGACAGCAATCATGGTGAGTCGTCAGTAATCGTATCATATGCTTCGATTGATAGTTACATTGATGTAGGCACTGAACGTTGTCGTTCGAATGGATCCTAGTGAAAAGTACCCTTTCAACGTACGGTCCTTCTTTCCCGGCCAGGAAAAACGAGATATCGGCTCCGGTATTGTCCTCTGGCGAGGATATTTCCAATCAGTCCGGCCAGGGATTGGACGCATGCTTGTCAATGTTGATATATCAACAGGTATGATGTATAAGCCCGGTCGGCTACCTGACCTCTGTCTCGAGTTCCTCGGTCAGAGAGGAAGCCCCGGTTTACTTTCGCCAGCTAGAGGCTTTCCTGAGAGGGAGAGACTCCGCTTGCAGCGTTTTCTTACGGGACTCAAGGTAACAACCCCGCACACAGCGGGAACCCGTCCAAATGCACCTCGAGTAATAAAGAAACTTACCGCGGCCGGCGCTGATGCCCTGAACTTTAGCTTTAATGGAACGACGATTTCCGTCGCAAATTACTTCAGAACGCAACAGAATCGTCCTCTCCAGTTCCCAGGTGTCATCTGTATCGAGGTATGTCACCACGTCGCCACGGATTATTGCTTCATCCTGATCACTGTTATTAGGTCGGATCTGGTGCTCTTCTGCCTCTCGAAATGTGCATCGTACCCCCAGGACAAATCATGAAAAAGCAGATTCCACCAGACAAGACAACCGCCATGGTTGAATTTTCAACGATGAAACCTCTCGAGCGCTTCAAGAGCATTGAGGATGGAGCACAAAAAGTACGTTAACACTTGCATTGTCCGACCTTCTTTTTGTTCACATAAAATCTTATAGGTATTCGCCTACGGACAGTCCGAATATGTTCGCAAGTTCGGAATGACCGTTCAGACATCAGCCGGATTCCTTCCAATTGCAGCTCGCGTACTTCCACCGCCAACTTTAAAATATGGAAACAACCCCAAGCAGAAGGGCAAGCAGCAAACAATCGTACGTGTTGAAGTGCCCCCGCTTCCTTCGTTGCTAAGTTGGTCAATAGCAACCCAGGGACGGATCCTGGAACATGCAAGTTACTTTTATGCCTCCGTTCACTACCTACTTAACTTTTCATAGGATTGACAAGTGCTTCTACACTCCTGAGACGATACACCGCTGGGTAGTTGTTTCGTATGCAACTCCCAGTCAGTTCCCAGAACGAGCTATGCGTGACATGATCGCAGGGATCCTCAAAGCCTGTGATGCCGTCGGTACGGTGTTCTTCCATTTCTATATCTAGTAGCTAACCCTATACAGGCATGGCTGTTGTGGACAAGAGTCCAATTGTCAAGTGGGAGTACGCTCAAGGAACTATCGTTGACGTCAGTTCTTTGAGTTCTATTGTCATCTGTTACAATTATTCAAACCTGTCAACTTCTAGCAACTCAGAGCGGCAGGCGATGCCGTTGTACAGAGGGAAAAAAGCAGAGGTCAACGGCCGGCTGGGCCAAACTTGATTGTCGTCGTTCTTCCTGAATCTAATAACGGCGAAATCTACGCGGCCGTAAAGCAGTAAGTCTCCATGATTTTCGATGAATTAGTGCTCACCAGGCACTCTAGCTTCGGTGATATCATCGTCAGTTTCCGCCCGGTAGTTTCGGTTTTAAAGCTGATGTGTAATTGCTAGATGGGCGTCGCTACCCAATGTCTAAAGGCAAGCAAATGCGCTCGTGCAAAGCCCCAGTACTGGGCAAATGTCTGCTTGAAGTAAGTACGGTCGTATGTATGCACGTTGAGACTCACCGCTTACAAGGATCAACGCCAAACTGGGTGGTATCAATGCAATTCTAGAGCCAAGTTCAGTCAGTGCACTCAGTGATCCCAATTTCCCTACCATTGTAATGGGTATGTTACCCCTTATGTTCGTACACCACACGTCCAACTTGCGGATCCCGTCTCTAGGTGCTGATGTGATGCATCCCGCTCCGGGCAGCGAGCGCCCTTCATTTACCGCGGTCGTTGGGAACGTAGACTCAAACAATGCACGGTATATAGCGACATCAAGAGTGCAGAAATCCAAGCAGGAAATGATCGATGACCTTCAAGAAATGACTAAAGTATGGCGTTGCTTTTACATTTATCCGCATGCTCATTATTAATGAAACGTTACAGCATATCTTGAGAATGTATGGTGATTATCGAGTTCAGATTGAAAAAAAGCCCATATCTCAAAAATGGCCAAAACGGCTCATATTCTATCGTGGTAAGATTTTCAATATAATGATCAAGAGACAGTTTTGTATATGGATTACCCTTCAGATGGTGTATCCGAAGGCCAGTTTCAGCATGTCCTCGACACCGGTATGTCAACTTCTCCATTCGATTCTACTATCTCTAATGTCACTTCAGAGCTGCCCATGATCAAAGGTCTGATTTGTGTCCCCCATGCCTGCACAAAATTAACGTTCTACAGCGGCTTGTGGGGAGATGAAGATCAACCCAAAGATAACCCTTATAATTGTTGGCAAGCGTCATCATGTCCGGTATGTTGGTGACTTTGCCAGGCAAAATATGCCACTGACATCCACTAGACTCAAGACGCAAAATGAGAGGGACGCAGATAGGAGCGGAAACTGTCCAGCTGGGACAGTTGTTGACCGAGAAATTGGTCATCCAACCGAATTCGATTACTTCCTGCAAAGTCATGGTGGTCTCCTTGGAACGAGTCGACCTGCTCATTATTCGGTATGCACATTGTCTATCTCATGGACTTTATTTTCCCTAACCTATGTATTCTGTCAAGGTCCTCTATGACGTGCGTAGCAAAATTTTATTTAATAATATATATATCTCATTTATATATTATGATGCAGGAAAATGAGTTCAAGTGCGTCTTTCTACCTTGAGCTGACTATCATTGAACGCCGTCTCCTAGTGCTGATTCGATTCAAGCACTCTCCTTTGCATTATGCCACGTCTACGCTCGGGCTACTCGTTCAGTCTCCATTCCTGCGCCTGTCTATTGTACGTACTTGACTCATTTGAACAAATACCGCCCTCATTTTCAACTTGTTGTAGATG
Organism: Tephrocybe sp. 9980TJB; assembly: GCA_018220975.1. Taxonomy (NCBI): domain Eukaryota; kingdom Fungi; phylum Basidiomycota; class Agaricomycetes; order Agaricales; family Lyophyllaceae; genus Tephrocybe; species Tephrocybe sp. 9980TJB. The sequence goes on from JABAJU010000117.1 coordinate 62,204, forward strand.
CCGACATTGTCTGTTCGAGGGCTAGGCACCATTACGACCCATCCAGCTCTTTGAACCTTTCAGATACTGCGACACAAGTTAGTGCGGGGACGGATACCTTGGAAAGCTTCAAAGAGAATTTTAAGCCCCTTCATCTCAACACGTCACGAGTTATGTATTTCTCCGTAAGTCCTCGATCTTTCAGCCGCTGGACAAGATTAATGAGGAGTTTTATTTATGTATATATAGTGATTTTTTCTGGCAATCTATGTATCCATATCATCTTGTTATCGATGAAATCTGCTTTGTTACAATGCTATCTTGAAATTCATCTCTATGTATATATATAGCACAGTACTATATTTCCTGGTTGTAATATAATCAAGCTACGACCGGAAGCAGATTTCACCCTGGACAAAATCAAAAGACGTCTGAGCACGGTTGAAAGAATATCGGAGAAAGCGGCAGGATCCCAACGAAACACAAGCAGTCTGCTTTACGATACAGCAGCAGTCACGAGCTGACCTATGAGTACATTCAAGCCAAAGTAGTTGTACAAATTTTTACTTAGATACTATCCAAAAACTCGCGCAGAACATCGGCATAGTGCTCCGCCTCGTCAATCATAGGTAAATGTCCAGCTGAAGGGATCTCCATATATTCAACAGGCCTCGCCTGGGCATTTAAGGAACGCACAGCGTTCCACTCATCCCGAAGGCGCTGAAGGCCCCTGCCGATGCTTCCTCCTCCGTCAAGGCTGCCTGCAATAAGAACGTGATTGACTGGGCTCTTGAACAGTTCTTATGACTTTTCATCGGCTGTAGCAACGCAAATATGGGCATGGGGATCACGATATCGTACAAGGGATGGCGACATACCTTGGTATAAACCATAGTTCGATAACGCCCCTGCACCCGCTACGAACCCATGTACGGGCGTCTCCTCAACCATTTTCGCAACCCACCGATACCTCTCTCCCCTCTCTGCATCCTCCGTAGCACACTTCGACCCTTGCGCAAACCATCGCGGCACCGTTGCCTCAGCTAACTTGCCCATCCCAGCCTTCAACGCATAATCTGCACCCTTGCCTGCCTCTCCACCTTTCACTCCATCTCGCAATATCTTCTCGGCGCTTACGTCGCCATATACGAGGCCAATGCGGCCGGCCCATGCTTCCTTGTTCCCCGGTGCGGTTTTGGGAGAGGTATCACATGCTACGACGCTTCGCGTCAAGTTAGGGTAGCTTCGTGCGAAAGCGAGAGATGCAGCACCGCCCTGTGACACACCAACGACGGCGTGGACTGGCGTTGGGATGTTCAAGCTCTCGAGGAGTTGTGATATATCGGAGGCGAGAGAAGAGATCGTTGTTGCTTCCTCAGGGACCGTGGACTTTCCATGTCCACGTTGGGAGTGGATGAGAACGTTGAATGGTTTGCGTGATTTCCCTGTGGCTGTATCGGGAGTGTCAGAAATCAGGTAGGGGATGACGAATTCCCACATGTGTAGGTTTGTGAGAAGGGAATTGGCGAAGACTATCCAGGGTGCAGAGGGGTTAACTGTGATGGTGATGGCATGTAATGTATGTGAGGATGATACAGGGACACAATGCTAGAATATAGGTTAGAGATGAATGAATAAAGCAAGTAATACATATTTCTTTGCGTTCAATCGGCCAAGGAACCTCGTTGTCACCCAGGCCAGCGATGTCTACAGCGACAAGGAATCGCGAAACCATGTTATACGTAGCAACAACTAATGCAGCCTCAGCGAGTAAATCCTGCGTCCTCTCCTCAACATTTTCCGCATTCTGCTTACAAGCCAGGGTCTCTAGATCTTTCCTCAACAAGTTAGTTATTTGATCGCTAACTTTCACGTTCCTCGTGCTTGCATCTGCAAACATCAAAGCCGACGTTTGCAGGGGCGTGAGGATCCCTGGGGCCGGAGGCAAAGGTGTCGCTTCGTCTCGCGCAATATATAGCTGCGCGTTGGTAAGGCCATCGGTACGACCGACTTTCTCGTGCTGAATCCACTCAAATGCAGCGCGATTAATCGCTGCAACGCGTAGGATATACAACCACGCAAAACCTGCTCAAGCAATATTTGCATTCTGGGAGGAGACCAGCGCACCATGATCTCACGAACATCACCAGGTAGTTTTCCTTGAGATCTCACAGCTCCAAGAAGAGAATTCCAGCCCCCAGCTACGGGTGGGACGTGCAGAAGAGCTGCATCTAGCGCCACGAGGACCACGTCGAGCACGGATGGCATCTGCGATGGGCGATGTTCCAGGCGGCGGGTATCGTCCTGGAAGAATGTGAGATGCTTTATTAGCCGCTGCCATATCAATGTAAGGACCTGGAGAGACAAAGAGACAAATTATGAACTCACCTGGTCACGGTTGCGGGTCAAATAAAACAATCGGAACGAACCCGCTTCCGTCGCATACTTCGACTAAAATATGCACCCAGTTTCACCCTCAACAGTCCGACGCCATGACACTGAGTATGAGATGAAAATGGCCCCTCAATACTCAATACTTGAGTACATGATAGTCACTCTTATAGTTGACAATTGGTTTCAGATCAATAAAGTATGGAAGGTGATCATCCGTAATATTGCGACTATCCTTACACGCGAAGTAATCAGAACCGAGAGGTGACTATAGATACAACGGGTGGTACACAAAAACTACAAATACAAGCAGAAAGAAAGCCTAGTAATGGAACAGTTATTCAAATAAAGATAGCAAAATGAACGCAATCAGTGTTTGGGTTACACACGCCCATAGAGCAAAAGGACGACAGACACGATGACAATATCAAGAAGGCCAACCTGGACAGCGTCCGAAGTAACCTCAAGTTTTGCTGTCATGTCGGGTTGAGGAGATACACGAGCGAGGAGCTCAGGTTCATTGGGTGTAACAGTGAACAACTATATTGTGAGGAAATGACAATAGAAATTATTCGCATAACCAATTCAAACGAATCAAAGGAAATGGGCTCACGCTGTAAACATTCTCGCGTTGCACCCAGGCATACCACTTCCCATGGACTTGTATGCTACGATAACTAAAATGAGATAAAATGTTAGCAGGCACAGAAAAGAAGCCAAGACATGTATACAAACCTGCGATCTAGTGACATCCGCATCCACTCTGCAACTCCCTGCCTCGACACGACGTCATATACCTCCACAAATGCTTCACTAGCACCAGGACAGCCCCATTCAACAACCGCGCACAGCTTTCCCTGTTTCCCAAACACGGTGCGTACCTGCCCCATAGCTGGTGCCGAAGCAATGTCGAAATACGACTTCGATGAAGGCGGCCCAACTACTGTCGAGTTCAACAGCGCCAGACCGATGCTAGACTGGAGCTGGGAGGGGATAAAGTAGAACGTGAGTATCCTGGGAGCAGGTGGTGGGCTTGCGGTGGGGAGTGCACCATAGACGGATGGTTTTGGTGGGGAGTGGAAGCCCCATGGCCCGTTGTTGATCGAAAGCGGGTTTTCGGGGTTCGACCAACCGCCTTGAGCGTAAGGATTGTTTGTATACATGGAGAGAGAGAGATTTATTCTGATTGTGGTGAAGAAGTTGCTGGGGTGAGAGCGCCGGTATGAGAGACTTCTGTGTCGAAACTGGCACAGTTTATATACCAGAAAAAAAATTGGAGCCAAGTACAGGTCGAGGTATATCTATGTCCACTCGCCGGAGAACCGGAATTCTACGAAGAAAGGAACAAGTGCCAGCCAAGAAATCATGAACCACTGTGGTCGGACACGAGACAGCTTCTCAATTCCTGAGGTGACGGTCTGAGCCCTGAGCCTCGGCAATCGAAGGAGAGGCACCGAGGTATTCCAACACAACCACAATAGCCCGAGAACGCGTATGGCGCATCACGAGCGGCAAAAAATCCCGATCTTCGAATACGACACCTTGGGCCCACGGGCTCGCTCGGGCTCCGGGGGGGGGGGGGGGGGGGGGATCAGTCCGTAACTTTGATGCGGACGGGCGGCAGCCCTGGACGCAATTCAGTATTGGACATTTGGCAATTACCATAGCACGAAGATATCTGTTTTAATCCTTGTGGACGGTGAGGATGACAAATACGCATCGGGTTCAAATTCGAAGAGAGGACGGCGGGTCGGGTGATTTGGTTTGATCCGCTGTATGGTTTCCTAGTTAGATAAGATAGATATCAGAACTCGAAAAATGATGTTGAAAAATACCGTGAGGCACGGGATATTACATAGGAATAATAAGCTGCTGGCAGGGATAAGCTGAGTGCGGGTTCATCCTCGCTCCGAGATAGGGTCAGCCAAGTAACCAGTTAGGTTTATACACTTATGATATGCTTGAGTTATTAGAAAGAAGAGAGATAGAAGTGCTGATACGTAGATGATTGGCTGCAGCCTGCGAGCGCTTAATCAGGAGATCACTGTAATGGTTAGAATATGTAGTAATTTCCGTATATAGCAATATGCCGTTCCTTGTAGGCTCTTGCTAGTTAACGGGTAGGGTCGGTGGTCCTCAGCGCTCAGGGAATAACAAGCTTCAGCTGATCATTCACGAGCTCTCATGGAGATGAACTTATGTCTGGGCACTGCTATCCCATCAAGTCGCATTTCGAAAATCCCGCGACGGGGCAAATTACATTCCCGAGTTGTTCGATCGCCTACGAAAACATTCGAGCTCTGTCGAGCTCGAATCTCAGTAGGGTAATGAAAATAACGCAAAAAGTATGTAAGACACACCGGATAATCCTGAGCTACATCAAATATCATTCCTTTCACCCTGTTCCGCCTTCAAGTTGAAGTTTACTATTTCTTTGCAATTTGCGTCGCTAGTTCAAGGTGTTCCCCGGTAAAGCAGCAAAACACGTGAACATGACAGTGCTCGGCTAACGTTTTCTCGAATCTTGACCATGTGTCTAGTTTCGGCTTCACAAGTATGGATGACATGCATGAATTCACCGCGATTATTTATGGACTAAATCCGTCCGGTATTTTTGTCGGGGATGGGACAAGATGCCCTTCTCATTTTGCGTCTTGAACCTAGTGGATGTCAGTGTCTTATTTTGCCTGGCGAAGTCACCAACATACCGAACATGATGACGCTTGCCGACAATAATAACTGTAATCTTTGGCTTCATCTGCAGTTCAGCACAAGCATCTGTGAAACATCATTTACGTGCAAGTCTGAAACCCGACCTGCTTAAACTCGCCTTCAGACACACCGTCTAAAGGGTAATCCATATAGAAAGATTTCACATAATTAACTCTAATATTGAAAAGCTCACCACAGTAGAATATGAGCCGCTTGGGCCATTTCTGAGACTCGGGATTTTTTCAACCTGAATTCGATATTTGCCGTACATTTGCAGGATATGCTGTATCATGTCATTAATAATGAGAACACGCTGAAAAAAATGAGAAGCAGCGTACTTTACACGTGTCTTGAAGGTCATTGATTCATTCTTGCCTGCCTTTCTGTACATTCAACATTGCTATATATTTTGCATTATTAGAGTCTACATTCCCCACAACGGCAATGAACGAAGGCACTCTCCTCTGCCTGTGGCAGGATGGGTGACATCAGCACCTAGAAATGGGATCCGTCAGTTGGGCATGTGGTGTACAAATAAGGAAAAATGGCATACCCATTACAATAGTAGGAAATTAGGATCATTGAGTACACTGATTGAACCTGGATCTGCGATGGTATTGATACCACCGAGTTTGGGATTGATCCTTGTATGCAGTGAGAATTAACATGCATATACGTAACGGTACTCACTTGAGGCATACGTTTGCCTAATAGTCGGGCGTCGTATGTAAACACTCGCCTCCTTTTAGACATTGAGTTGCGACACCCATCTGTTATCTGCACGTAAGCTTTGTCACTAGAATTCATCTCACAAACCGACCAAGATATCACCGACACTGACAGAATCAGTATGAGAACCTATTCCTTAAAATCAAATCAAGGAAACTTACTACCTGACAGCTGTGTAGATGTCACTGTTATTCAAGTCCAGAAGAATAATCACCATAAAATTTGGCGCTTGACCGTTGCTTCTTTCCATTACAGTGGCCCCAGCAGCTCTGATTTTCTAGAAATTGACAGAATGTGTACTTGAGAGCATGGGCCGTTGCATGCACGGCAGACCCGAGATCTAGGGTTGCAGAAGAAGGAAAGAATTTCTTCTTA
>JABAJU010000118.1:0-68287 GCA_018220975.1 Tephrocybe sp. 9980TJB
TACAAGTCATCTGTTGCTGAACTAAAAATCCTCCTGTTCCTCTGAAGTAGATGCTATCTCTGAGGAGAAAGCTTCAGAAGATGGAACACTAGCAGCATCTTGAGCTGCCATCAGCTGCATAATGAGGTCATTGTGTTCTTCAGGAGAGAGATAACGTACTTTCATTCTCAGAGGGCAATAATGTACAAAATGACCAGATTTGTTACACTGATGACTGAGAAGAGGGATAGCACCACATTGATGAGCTGCATCAATGTCTATGGGTATAAGAAGTTATCATGTAGAGCTAGCACAAATTTATCAAAAGTCATATACAAGAACTTAGTACAATCTGTTGTGATCTAGTTACAGACACAGTCATCCTTGAAGGCTATATAGACAGAGCAGACCTGTTGATGTATGACAGGAGGTCCTTCTAAGTCAAAGATGCTTTTGGTGACAAAAAAGTCTGCACAACAGTCAATAAACTGTTTGATAGTCTTCAGAGTTAAGTTACCTTCAGAGACAGTAGGTGCCTTGCCTCTATGATCTTTGCATACAGCTACACTAGAAGTATTTTAAGTTATGCTAGAAGAGGACAAGTTGTCATAGCTAATAGATAGAGGGTGAGAGTGTTTATGAGATACAGTAGCAATAGCAAGCTTAACAGAAGAGACAGGCACAGATAATCCAGATGCAGGAGCAGGAGTGTGGTCAGCGATATAAGTAAGAGTGACAACTGGCATTGCAGTGGTGTATGCTAGAGTTGACTTTGCTTCAGATTTGGTTGGAGGTGGCGATAATAGAGAGTCCACATGTGAGTGACTGCGAGTGGTCAAAGAAATTGAGGAGAGTTGTTGAGACAGGATAGGCTAAGGATTAAGACGTCGATAAGCAAACTAAACAAGATTTAAACAAATAAGCTAGTGAAACAGAAGGTGGTCACATTTAAAAAAAGTGAGACATAAGTCACTAAGACAAGGAGTGAGCAAACAGGACCAAGCTCTGTATGTATATCTATGAATACAAGGTAATAGCAGAAATCAGAAAGACTTCCTATAAGTATGTGTCTCTATATGTGAGAGACAATATAAGGTTGATATGTGTATGTCAAGACTAGACCAGGCTTACATCATTACAGGCAATGAATTGTGCAATGACTTGCAAGGCATCTGATTGCAAGAAATCCTTTTTCTTAGGATCTTAGGAAAGGCAAGTTTGCTCTGCTTTTCAACAATAATGCTCTTTTCTTCCAACCTTGTCTTCTCTTCTTTATCTTCTTTCAGCTTCCAAAGGTTTTGTAGCATTGTGTAATAGTGAGGCTCTATACTGTTCACTTTGCATTCCTCCATGTAAATTATATAGTGCTTTTGCAGGTGCCCTCTGACATGTTGAGTTTCCTTCAATGAAAAATCATGCTTGCTTTCTCTTAGCAGCAGCAAACTAACTTCTTGTCTTTTTTATATAAGACTTGTAGCTTTTTGTATGCATCAAAACTACTCACAGACATACAGTGGCTCAAAAAACTGTCCCAATGTTTCATACTTTTTGAAAGATAGACTTGGCATGGAAGATTAATAAAGATAAAAATATTCAATAAATTATTAAATACTATGGCATCTTGGCTACAATTCTAGCCTATGGTCATGTGACTCTGATCAAAATTGATTGAGTAATAGCCATTTTAAAATATTCACTCATTGGGACAGTTTTTTGAGCATCTATCATTTTAGTACTTTGTATGTCCTCCTTTTGCCTTGAGAACAGCTGTATCAAGTGTCTCAGTTGAGATTTTTTGAATAATGGCCTGCTTGTCACATTGTGTAAGCTTAGCAGGATGGCCTCCAGAATGGTTTTCCTTGTTTATCTGCAGTTCTCTACCAATCCTCTCAATAGTAGACTTTTCTAAACCAGTTTTGGCCTGGATTTGATGCAAGGAATACCCTTTTGCAAGAAGAGAGGCAACAGTAGAGCACTGAGTAGGAGGGGTAGCTTTCATGGTAGTAGTTGAAGGTCAAGATGTGATTAAACTGACTTCAAATATTTCCAAATACAAGCAAATATAGTCACATGACTTTGTTTATATTTTCACATGCAATTCAGCCTTTATTTCTGGCTTTAATACAGGCAAAGCTGCAAAATTATAGATGCTCAAAAAACTGTCCCAATGATTGAATATTTTAAAATTGCTATTACTCAATCAGTTTTGATCAGAATCACATGACCATATGCTCAAATTGTAGCCAAGATGCCATAGTATTTAACCTAATTTATTCAATATTTTTACCCTTACCAATCTTCCATGCCAAGTCTATCTTTCAAAAAGTATGAAACATTGGGACAGTTTTTTGAGTCACTTTATGTTACACTATTTTTTCCTCTCAGTTCTTTTTCTTGAACCAAACTGTTAAGACATCTGAAAAAAAAAACAGTGCTATGTCTGCCTTGACATTAATCTTTAAAGGAATGTTAAATTGCTAGTAGTCATTCAGGGTTATGTCCTATGCACTGGTAAGTTTGAGTATCTTTAGCTGAGAAATAGTACTCACATAATCATCTCTCTCTTCTGCATCCTCTTTATTGCTATTACTGTCCATGATTTCCTCAAGGTCAGGCTCAGCATCATTCACATCATTCTCCTCAACTTCAGATGTTTGATAGCTCATTGTCCTTGGAACTATTATTGTTGATGCTAGAAGTCCTTTGCTTTGAGATAAATAGACACAACTATATATTTTTGAAAATAGTTTGTATAAAATAAGGCTTTGTTAGAAATACATTTGTAATGATTCAAATGTGAATTTCAATGCAATGCAATTCAGCTGGAAAAAATAGTTTCTCATGAACTTTGCTTTGTTCAGTAGACATTTTTCAAGAAATGATTTGTATATTGATTAGAACTAATACATGGCTATAAAAACTGGTTCAAACTAGTTATACAAGGTTTCTAAATATTCACAGGATAGAGTAAACCAGCAACTATGACTCTCAGAGACACACTGAAACTAGCAATTTCAGTACACCTATGACCAATCAAATTTAATCCAATTCAGGGTGTTTGACCAGTTTTTAGTAACTGAACTTTGTAACACTACAGTCAAGTCAAGGATAAATAGGTTATCTCTTATTGAGTATTGGTTGTATCATTTAGTCTTGTCAGGCACACTTGTTTATTTAGCACTCAGCTGTTTCAAGTTAAGACAAAGCCTATCATATTCACATTGCAGTTAAAGCCACCCTAGGGCCAAAGGGTGATAGCAATTCAAATACAGAACCCCTCAAACTCAGTCAATAACCATGTAACATCAGCACAAGCTTTTGTTATTAGGCTAATAGCAGATTATTCATGCAGATCTGGACCTGGAGACTGTAAACCCAGTGTGAGCCATTGGTAGGCACTGACAGTGTTCAATGGATGAATAAGAGAGCTCAACTACCCTTTGCAAAGCTAGTTACAATTGATACTATTTTTCAAACACCAGAGATCTGTGGGAGCACATGTTCCTGCAGGAAGAATAACATTTACTCAAGTAAACACCTTTGGCTGCCAGCAGTGCCGTGAGGGATCCTGTGAGAGTCTGGGTGAGCGGTTGCCAGATCATCTGACCACCATGGTTCGGCAAAAGCATGGGATACATCATATCCAATGTTCAATGTGCACCTGTTATCTCCTGCAATGTCAATAGATCCTGGACAGTACCCACAGCACAGGCGCTTGTCAGCAACACTATCATATTTATACTCGACAGAGAGATATAAAAAGGACCCTCCCTTTATGGCACACGACCATGCGAATCATCACTAAAATTCTAAGGACAAAATCAATATGCCCCCGACCTGAGGCGGGGGCGGTAATACTTACGCATAATGCATAGAAATAGACACATAAAGATAGTGATCGTAGACCAAGAGATACTTATCAAACGCAACCAAGCAAGGAAGACCAGCGCCGTGACGGAAGCGCAGGGAGGGGGAAAACAAAGAAAGGAATCACCAAACCCATCAATACCTACACCCCTTCCTCATCCACGTCTCCTCCAAGTGATTCGCCGAAGCTGCACGCTGGACAGGTGTTGTTAGCAGCGAGGGAATACCTACACCACAGCACACCACGTCATATGACATTCATCCTAGGCTCAATACCTTGGGCGCTTGGCATCGCGATCGTCATACCCAGAAGGGCCGCCTTCACGCTTGAAACCAATACCACCGCCGCCCATACCTCCGGGGGGACCATACCCACCAGGGCCACCCTGTGGCTGAGGACCTCCAAAACTGCTGGGAGGGCCGTCAAAGCCACCGCCGCCATATCCGATGCCGCCGCCACGTCCGCCTCTGTTGACGGTTTAGTATGGGTGTTGTTGAAAAAACGAAAGTATACGCAAAACATACCGGAATCCACCACCAGGAGGTCCATAGTCATCTCTTCCCCTGAAGCCTCCTCCACCGCCACCACGTCCGCCACCAAAGCCACCAGGTCCACCGGGTCCGCCACCGAATCCACCAGGTCCGCCACGGTCGCCATATCCACGATCTGGTCCAGGACCACCTCCATATCCTCCTCCTCCGCCACCACCACCTCCATACCCACGATCGCCGCCACCATATCCACCTCCACCTCCTCCGCCACGATCAAATCCTCGATCGCCACCATAACCACCCCTCCCACCTCCACCACGTCCCCTGAAACCCCCACCTCCACCACCAAACCCTCCTCTGCCACCACGGAAGCCACCTCCACCACCACCTCCTCCTCCACCACCACCACCTCCACTACGTACTGGAGGAGCAGCGGAGGGTTCTGGACGTTTGGGACGGCCACCAAGACCACCACCCAGGCGTCGAGGTTTCCAACCGCGGACTGTGCGACCGCGCTCGACGTCAACAAGGATACGCTTTCCCATTATCTGAAGACCGTCTGATTCTTTATATGCGGCTGTAGAAAAAGCCAAGTGAGTAGACGACATTATAAGATTTAAAGAACGACAAACCCTTCATGTCTCTTTCTCTCTCATATACGATGAAGGCATAACCACGGCTGCGGTTCTTTTTGTCACGGACGATGCGAACACGTTCGATTGTGCCATAGGTTTCAAACTCGCGTCGGAGGTCGGACTCTGTAGCTGTTTTGTGCTGCGGTGGATGTGAGGATAAGCGGAGGGAGAGAAAAGATAAATTGCATACAAGGCGTGAAATAAAGAGGGTCTTGTATGGGTCGCCAACGGCCTCTGGGTCATCTGCAGGCTTGACTGTGGGGAGTTAGCGATGGAAAGAAATGGAGGGATGAGAGGACGTACACGCGTCTTTTGCGAGTTTAAAATGCTCGGCTTTGCGTGCTTTACGCTCTTGTCTGCGAATCTGACGTTTTACTTCTTCTGCGTGGGTGAAAGCGGGTTCCTCGCCATCTTCCATGCCAGCAAAGAGATTTGCTGTAGAGTTTTCCTTGAGGTCATTGAGAAGATGAGCGACGCCTGTTACTGCCTTTGAAGTGACGCGGTCTATGTCTCTGTCTACTGGACGAAGATAGGGAAGAGGTGGGCGGGGAGCAAAGAGTTTGAGTAAGTTTGGGGGGAGCAGGTGAGTTCCGGGCATGGTGGTATGAGAGAACAAGAAATTCAAGCTCCGCCCTATGTTGCGAGCCACAACTCATCGACTCTCTGCGACTTTTTTCTTTCCAAACCGGCAATGGCAGCGAGCAGTGTCTGTTTCAAGGGAATACAGACAAGCGAATACGGAATACAGGCTAGCGTCCAATGAGTTCAGACCAACGCCCACTGAATATAAACCAGCCGAGGTTCTAACTCTCCCTCGATTGGCAAAAGTCTATGGCCAGTTATCCAAATCCCAGCTATCCACCCTTGTCGTCTTGACTGCAATGTCTGGTGTTGCCCTGTCTCCCCTTCCAGCCTCTGTTCCCATTTTGCTGTCTACTGCAGTTGGCACTGCTCTATGCTGTGCATCTGCAAATGCCCTTAACCAGCTTCAGGAAGTCCCCTTGGATGCACAAATGCCACGGACACGCTCCCGACCCCTTGTCCGTCGCGCCATCACTCCCCTTCACGCCTCCACATTTGCTCTTACCACAGGTATTGCTGGGCCCGCACTTTTGTGCACTTTCGTCAATCCCACCACCGCGATCCTTGGTGCGGCCAACATCGCTCTCTACGCCGGTGTTTACACTTGGATGAAACGCCGTTCTATTGCCAATACCTGGGTAGGCGCAGTAGTGGGTGGAATACCACCCGTTATGGGTTGGACGGCATGCGGTGGTTCACTCCTTCCATCCGTCGCACACCCCGTCCATTTCTTCCTTCCCTCCTTCCTCTCCTCCTCCTCTTTAGACCTCGCTGCCATCGACAACCCCCTCGCCCCTTTTGCCCTCTTCATGTTCCTCTACAGCTGGCAATTCCCTCACTTCAACTCTCTCTCCCACCTCGTCCGCGGATCATACGCCGCTGCAGGCTACCCCATGCTCTCCGTCATCAACCCCCAAAAGAACACTCTCGTCTCCCTCCGTCACGCGCTCCTCCTCGTCCCCGTCACATCCATCCTCTTTCCTCTATCTGGCCTCACTACCTGGTGGCTAGCCCTCACCACACTTCCTCCAAACCTCATCTGTATTGCTGCCGCCTTCAAATTTTGGCGCTCTGGAAGCGAAAAAGATGCTCGTGTCGTTTTCCAGCATAGTCTATGGTACTTGCCCGTCATGCTCGCTCTCATGATGGCTCATAAACAAGGCGTCGATTGGTGGGCTTGGATTCGTTTTGGCGACGAGCAGGGCAGAGAGGAAGAGGTACTCATCGAACAGGAGACTGAGGCTGTTCAGGGCGTTTAGATCAACTTGAAAAATATCTCACCCTCTTAATCTACGTACTCTCAAATAAATTCTGGAACCAAACAAGAACCAAATTTGTCAATTCATCATCCACCTTGCCGTGAATGTTACGTTCTTCACTACGATCGCTATACTATATCTTGGTATGAACCCCCATACCTGACGACCACGAGTCTGTCGTGATATCGCTAACGAGTTCGTCGACAACGAAATGGATAAACGTCTACACAAAACAAAGCTAGCCTCGGGAATTTAAAAGAAATGGTTCATTTGAACCCCACAATGACCACCACACGGCTCAAACATCAACACTTAAGAGCGCACACGAAAAAAGATGATCCAGGGGGGTCTGCCAATAGAATTCATCGCATGTTCCTCAAACAGACGCGGAACCTTGCCATGGCCGGGAATCAAAATAAACCGCACAACACGATGTTCATACAAACAGGCAGCGCAGCACACCTTGCTGTATTATCGAAAAGTCGCTCAGAATAAACAGATGCGCGGTGGTTCCAGTTACAGTTACTCACCGTAAGGAGCGGCAAATCCTCTACTCTTTTCTCAAGTTTAGCTATTTGGATTCGTTCATTGGCTGAAAGCAGGACCTACAAATTGCGTGTTAAATTGGCCTCCATGACTTTGAGTCGACCCAGACCTGGTTGGTTTGGGACTTCAGCAACGCTCATCGCTATTGAGGGTAGATGATCAATGAGCGCTAGGAGTTTCGGTCAACGATATCGCTTTATGAGCATTGTTAGAGTGTCTATTCAGAATCATGTGAGGTGCACAGCAGCTGTGTTCAGGAATTTTCTCCTTTTGGCATTGTGCCGAATTGACGCGTGAGCACAGCGACTGACAAGTGACAACTTCCAAGTGACAACGACAATTCCCAACTCATACCCAACCAGTTGAACCACGACTCCCCAATGCTAGGCCGAGCTGTGCACTACGTTGTCGATGCTGCCCTCCTCTCAACCGTACTCGCTGGCGTTCGACGCACGAGCGGCTTCTCGTAAGTTGCAAGCCATGCAGCCACTCCAATCTCCACCTCATATATTCCTCCTGACAGTCCAGACACATCCTCCATCCAAGACCCAACCATCCGTTCTATCACAGAAAAGTTTCTGACCGTCGGAGAGACGATATTCGACATGGCGTCCGCAACTGCTGTCAACAACTCGTATTTCAAGCGGGACACTGCTCAGAAATGACGCTTCTACGGCTGGATCATTTGACCACTCATGCATCACATATCGCGTTGTTTTTAAAGTTATCATTAGGTTGGATTGGGCAGCATTAAAGTGAGAGAAATCGGGAGGCACCTCCTACTATCAACTCGGAATCAGGAATAGGTATTTATCACTATATACTGGCTGTTTGTACAACAACATTCATGAGGAGAATTAACGACCTCTTTCCAGTTGTTACCAACCCGAATATCTAATTCTCAGTGACGTTGTGGATGCAGCAGATTTATCGATCACGATCAACTCAGCCAACCAATAACTGGAACTGTGGGCTAAAAGCAAACTTTTCACATCCACGCCGAAATCCAATTACACCCTTATAACAGTGGATAATGAAGGTTGGGCACTATGATGTTGCCCACGCAAGCTCATGTATCCACCACGTCTACCCAATTTTTTTGCTCGGCGACGTAGGGGGGTTAGTATGGCTCTTTCAAAGTTGCAAAATATCAGATCATCGTTTTCGTCAAGGAAATCATTCCGAGGTCAACGGCGAGCACTAAAATTACCCTCGCCAAATGCGAAAATACATCACTGATGAAGATCGTGTTGATACATGCAGGCTCAAGCTCAACTATGTGGCTAAGTACCAGGGTAATGAAACCGGCTCTTGCGCCCCACAGCCGTTGCTCTATCATGCGGTTCCCTTTGCCCACTCTTCGCGGCAGAGGACGAAGACGGTGAGGCAAAGTTGATCTGAGACCGTTTACCCGGAGGATTGTGTAGCCGCTGTTTGTTCGTAGTGTGATTTCTGGCATTCGGCTGTACAGCCGTGGAGATGAGGAAAACAGCAAATCAAGAAGGGCAAGAAGGCGGAATTGCACTTTAAGCACGATACTGAGTTGATAGAGCAGTTCGTTGGAAGTGGATTCCGAATGTGCATGTAGATGGCATGAATACAAATTTGAGGGAGGTGTCAGAAAAAGTCACGTACCGATTCGGTCAGCATACCAATCGGACTGAACGTCACTCGGGTCCCAGATCGTCGACGCCAACTAGTGGTGGTTGCAGAAGCGCCGGTGTTGTGGAAGGTAACTACGGAGAACTCTCTAGATCCCTCAAAGATATAGTGGCAACCCGAATAGAAAGTCAAATATTTAGAAATCCGAATTTCGATCAGTCAATGTGGTTTCTGTAGTTCCTCCACCTCATCCTAGTATTCTCCAGCCGGCTTGGGTCTACGCACGGGTCCCAGAAGGATGTCGCCCTCGAATTCTTTTGGCAGTCAGATCATACGAATAATTAGTCTGTCCTCGTTTGTTCGAACTGTGAAGCGCCTGGGTATACCCGACTCCAATATCGTCCTCATGCTGGCGGACGACGCGGACTGTATCTGTAATACTGAGCTTTATGGTGATAACATCGAGGTCGACTATCGTGGCTATGAGGTCACCGTTGAGAACTTCATTCGTGTCCTGACAGGTGTGTCAATGGAATGGATCTCGCGTACTAAATGGATAACCGCTAACGCTTGCTTTATGTCCGTTCCAAACATCTTCTTACTAACGACCGATTGAATATCTTTGTGTACATGACGGGCCATGGATGAAACGAGTTCCTCAAGTTTCAAGACAATGAAGAGATCAGTGCTTTGATATCGCAGATGTATCAGAAGAAGCGGTGAGCTCAGAGGCTAAAACCATGTTTTCCGAGTCAACGCTAAACAAAAGGGGTACATTTCAGATATAACGAGATAATTTTCATGATTGATACCTGTCACTGGACGAACACAATGTACTTTAAGTTTTATTCCCCAAATATTCTCGCCACAGGATCGTCGAAACTAGGTGAAAGCTCGTACTCGGTATGCTTGTGAGGTCTTGTTCTGACGTCTACTAACGAAAAATTATGACAGTATGAAAACGATAACGATATAGGAGTCACTTTAATCGATGTCTACACACACTATTTATTCGAATCCATGGAAGGTATCAACCAGACGAGTCACCAGACTATGGCAGATCTAGTACGTCCGTTTCCCCTTTCTTGCTTTCACTCCGACATTAGTTCATGTACAGTTTAATAGCTACGATGTAGACAAGATCAACTCGCACCCTGGCGTGCGCAACGACCTTTTCAAACGCCCGCTAGACCAAGTGCTTATCACCGACTTCTTCGGCGGCGTGTCGCAGGTCGAGGTCAGCCCACCACCAGAGCAAAGACATCCAGAGGCACACGCTGCGTCACACAGTGATATAAAGCACGAGCAGGGGAAATCAGATGCAAGTCCTGGTACGGAGGCTGTGCCAGCTTCCACGTATTCGGGGACCACGGGAACCGTGGAAGAGGTGGTTGAGCAAAATGTGAGGACGTGGGGCTCCTTGATGGCAATCGGAGCACTTGTTGGATAGGTTGGACTGTCTGTGGACTCCTAACACCTATAGATTTGCACCTAACAGAAAGGTACTTCAGTTCAATCTTCATGTCTAGCCCCATCGAAGTGGAACAACGCACCACGCAACATGTTCCGCTCCGGCAGCTTACATTCTGCACTGCATAAATCGACTACAACCGATGTCGTCGCACTGTAAAAGTCACTGGTGTTCTCCCTATGCCAATTCGAACCATTTGCGTCCAGCCTCCACTCGGAGGTGTACGGCATAATTGTGTCCACTCTGATTGCAATTATGCACCGCAACTCTCCAGACGGCACTCCTCTTATCCAGTCTGATCACCTCCCCACTGTCAATTTCCCCACCTCATCCCAACATCTACCCCAGTATTCAATAACCCTGCGACTCGATCACTCTATCGATGGCTTATCGATGTCCTTTCTCGCCTTACGGTCACAATTGTCCCTCGGATTGAGCACGTTAAAGCCCACACTTCCTCTGTATCCATCACGTCGAATATGAAACGTTTGGCCGACCACCTTGCGTTGCATTCATACACCCTTTTGTGTCCCTCCGCGCCCCTTGCCTCCTTTATAGATGCTCGTTCTTCTTATGACCTAGAGACCAACCGCCTATTCGAAAGTAGTCTCTTTGCCGCTATTGCCACAAACTCTGTATATAAACCCTACACCACTTGCCTTACTCATTAGTGTTACCTTTCACGGATGATCTGCCAGCTCCCAATCACCCCTACATTCGCGCTCGATCTTCCTTTTCAGCTGTGGCGCAGTTATATGCTCGGTGCCAGCAACTCCCAACAAACCTCACTCTTTCGAAACATCTACGAAATGGTACCCAACATTGGTGTCGCTTTGGATGCCACGAGTTCAAATCCGTCGAACACATCTTCGTTTGGTGCCCACGCTTAAAAGCCTTCGAGATTCGGCTCACGGAAACACCCTCGCGAGTACAAACAATATTCTTATCGCGTTCGACACCACTCTTGAAGCACAGCCGAACATTTCGACGGCAGTGGACACCCTTTTCTCCCCCAACCTCAGAACTCGTTACTATCTCGGTATTGTACCCGACACTTCTTCCATCGTGCTATCTGCATCCATGGTCAATAGGCTCCGTATTCGCATTGCACAGACGTGGCATACCGCGAGCATTTATCTCGCGGGTCGGATTCGGGGCATTGTTGCGCTCTCGAGTGTTCAACTTGTCTTCCGACCGTTCTCACAATAGGGCAAAAAGTATCATTGAGTTACCTCAAGATCTTTCTCCTTTAATTTCTCTGTTGCCTCGACCTCCCACTGTATCTGTATATCTTCTCAGTTCTTGGCTTCCTATATTTTTCTTTGTTTAACGTGTTGTCGAAATCATTAGGCTCCCAGCTACCTGAATTCCTTATGTAATGTTGACTACTATAACTCATACCTAACCACGACTCTCCAATGCTAGGCCGAGCTGTGCACTACGCTGTCGATGCTGCCCTCCTCTCAACCGTCCTCGCTGGCGTTCGACGCACGAGCGGCTTCTCGTAAGTTGCAAACCATGCAGTCACTCCAATCTCCACCTCATATATCCCTCCTAACAGTCCAGACACATCCTCCATCCAAGACCCAACCATCCGTTCTATCACAGAAAAGTTTCTGACCGTCGGAGAGACGATATTCGACATGGCGTCCGCAACTGCTGTCAACAACTCATATTTCAACAGAGACATTGCTCAGAAATGACGCTTCTACGGCTGGATCATTTTACCACCCATGCATCGCATATCGCGTTGTTTTTGAAGTTATACAGATGTTCTCGATGGAAGAATACCACGTATGCATGCATGCATTGTTAAAGTCTGATGTCTACATGCATGATCCTACCGCATGAATGCTCTCGCCCAGACTACTCTCAGCAACATCCAAGCAAAAGTATTTGAATTGCACATCTTAATAATTGATAACTGACTCGGACTCTCAACCGCCATATGCATGGGTCCGATACAGATATACAGGTCTTATTCAAATGCACTGAGCACACTTTTTTAGGAGATCACGACGACGAAACACTATCATGATCGCTTCCTTTTCGAACAAAAGTCATAATACTACTACTCAAGTCTCATTTCTTTATCGACTGTCTCCATTCCTGACACTCTTCCGACAATGCAAGCAAAAATTACTATCATGCCTTTTGACATGCCGCCTCACATCCGTTTTGAATTAAAAGCCGATATAGCACATCTTCACACAGCCTGCGATACCTTCTCCTTTCCTTCTTCCTCCTCACTCTCTTTGCCTCGTTCGTGTTCGTCTATTATGTCTCACGACGATCATTTACGCCTGCGCACATTTACAATTTCATGCCTTCTTTTATCAATCACAACCTCTATCCTTCAAGCAGATGCATTCGACAACTCCCGCTCAGACAATGTAATGTTTAAATTTATTCCCAAAGAAACATCGATCTGATTTTTATTAGCTCGCTGTGTAAGATTGATTCTTCTACATTCCTGTGTCGAATGAAACCGAATTCTTTAACGACAGATATTACGGACAAAACTCTTACGGTGCCACACACACAAATTCTGTCTTCTCCCAAAAAAGTTTATCAACATACTGTCAGGTGTGTATTTATCCGTTATATTAGAGTAACTACTTTTCCCTGTCTCACGTCCTTTTACTCATACTCATAGGATGACACGATCGACGCAATTCCCCTGGCCTTCCTTGACGTCTTCTTCTCCACCGGTGGTCTTCCCGAGATCGACCTAGCAAATGTAACACGCTCACGCTTTCCTCCGTCCCCATCCCTAAATTAATTTTCTACTGGCAGACATGCAACAACTTGGACGGCAATGTCTTTCCGGGCACTAAACTTGCAATATGTCCCGATCTTGGGAACGACATCAAGGCCTGCCAAGCTCGCGGCAAAATCGTGACCCTAAGTCTCGGGGGTGCCACAGGGTCTTCTGTCCTCTCCTCAGATGCTCAAGGACAGGCGTTTGCTGAAACCATCTGGAATCTATTCCTCGGGGGCTATAGTAATACCCGACCATTTGGGGATGCCGTTCTCGATGGGTATGGGACTAAAATTCCCACAAAAATAGTACCGTCAATTAATCCTCCGAACAGTGTTGATCTTGACATTGAGAGTGGGAACGGCAAAGGCATGGCCGCTTTTGTCACTCAATTGCGCCAACTCGCGCAGGGAGCAAGTAAGAGGTAAGAAGTATTGCCCCTCGCATTGCCCGTTCCTTACGCAACCTGGGCTTCGTTTCAAAAAGATATTATGTCACAGCTGCACCTCAATGTCCATTCCCCGACGCGAACGTGGGATCTGTCATAAATGCTGTTGGATTCGATGCCCTCTATGTTCAGGTGAGTTGTCTCTACGTCATTCACATACGCGAGTTAAATACTAATATCGATACGGCAGTGTAAGTTAATGATCGCCCTCGCCAACACTCTTTTGTTTCTATATGTACTTACTGTCTTCTTGAAGTGTCAGTATTTTTTTCTTCTGCAAAGATTCCGTGCTGATATTTCTCTTCATTTTTAGCGTGAGTCTACATTCCTTGAGGCATCTCCCATGATAACTCATCGGGTCTCAATAGTACAACAACTACTGCGGTGTCAAAAATTACAATAACCCCAATGTAAGCATCTGTCCCACTTCATTAATAAAATTATGCTAATCCCTTTAAAACCATTATTGGTATAGGACTGGAATTTCGGCGTATGGTTCGTCATAATTTTCCACGAGTGATGAACTTGCTCATCTTCTGACAGGGATAACTGGGCCAAGAATATATCCCCTAATAAAGACGTTAGAATCTACATTGGCGCTCCCGCTTCGAGAACTGCGGCTGGCTCAGGCTATGTCGGTGCAGGGACCTTGGGCACAATTGCCCAAGCGACTCGTTCCCAGTACTCTTCCTTCGGTGGCGTCATGCTTTGGGATATGTCACAAGCCTTTGGCGAGTCATCTAAACCGCTGTTTGATGACATATTTTGCTCATCATAAAGCTCATCCAGGCAACAACCAGTATAATGTCGCAATCAAAAACGCACTAATGAACGATAATGTATCTTCTGCTACGACATTGACGACGCCTCAGACGACGACGACTACTACACCATCTTCCACGACATCAACTACTTCAACGACGGCCACCTCGACGACCCCTCAGGCAACTGATATCACACCAACCTCTACGACAGAGTCAACAAATTCGACGACCCCTTCAACGACTCCTCAAGCTATCAGTGCTACGGAAACTTCGACGACATCCACGACTTCGACGACCCTTACGATAACTATCGAAACAATGACTTCTTCCCCAGCTTCTAGTGGCTGTGCGGGTGTATTTGGTTGGGATCCATTGACTGCAGTAAGTTGTGGCCAAAATTTTTCTGCCTAGAGCTAACATCTATCCAAGTATGTTGGCGGCTACAATGTTGTATACAAGTAGGTCTCAATCAGATAAATCTCCACGTCAACTTATAACTTCCACAGCGGCCACTTATGGTCTGCAAAATGGTGGTCAAGAGGAGGTATGTGATTCTTGCTTAGTCAGTTCTGATGTACTTACTAGACCGCAGACACCCCCGGTGGTACGCATTGTGTTATACACCGCAGATCGTTCCATTGACATTCGAACGCAGGTGTCGTCGGTGTTTGGGCTGACAAGGGCCCTTGCCCAGACTCCAACGCCTCCCCAGTACTTATCTCTGGCACCGATGGTGACGCCTGTGCAGGCATTGCGCCGTGGTTGCCTCACATCATTGTATGTTATTACCTCATGAGCCCTACTACGTCTAATTCTAACGATCGTCTCGCTAGTACCCCCACGGCCAAAAGGTAGCTTATTTGTAAGTCTAAATCTACAAAACTGGCCCATGGAGTTGATCACCCTTCCTTTGTCTTACAGCGGACATATATGGACCGCACAGTGGTGGACCTTAGGAAGTACGTTGGAATCTGACGCTACCTGGTCCACATATCTGACCCGTAGTTTTCTTTCTAGATACTCCTGGCCAAGGAGATGCCACAGGTGTCTGGGCTGATGACGGTGCTTGCCCTACTGGTTCGAGTTCCAGGAGGCGTAACTCACGACTGTTCGGACGGTACTGAGTCGACTCAGTCGTGATAACGACGTGTTTTGCAACATGCTGTATTTAACTGGACGCTGTTTTTTTTCTCTCTCTCTCTATGGACATGGTAGTTGATGTAGCATTTGCTTGATGTACTTACTAGTTACGAATGGCCTGATGTATGGTTTACATAGTCTTCTCAAAAATAACGAATCGAATTTTTGTTTTCATGACCTCATTTCAGGACTCGCTGCAGAAAAAAATGTAAAGATATTATGATTAAATTGATCGACAATAGTAGTAACAGTCTGAAAAGTGTCATCACGAGAAGCAAACTACAGGGAGTCGGGGAGGTGTGTAGTTTACTGAAAACCAAGGTTAGGTAGAAAAGGACAATTGTTACATACTTCATAATAACCACACGCTTCACTATTGAAACAGTAGTAGCAGACACCAATAGCAGACACCAACAGACATATCCAAATATCCAAACAGCAGAAACATACAAGGCGAACTAAGAAATCGAAGGACAGATTACGCTTGAGGGGGGACGGCATTATGATACGACTGCATGGAGCCTTGGGATGTCTATGACAACATATAACTTTAGGCACAAAGTGAGAATTAGAGAGTAGTTGAAGGCCTACCACGTTTGGCATCCACACCATGTCTTGCTCCTCGACACTGTGACGATGATCTCTCTCCTCCGTCATAAACAAATCCTGCGATGGCTGACAGCCATAAGAACTGCCCTGACCCTGAGCCGCTACAGCCAATATTTGACTGAGTCCCGTGCCAGTCGTATTAGCAGGTGGGATTGAAGGTACATCCGATTCCGGATAGAATGGATAGAATAGCACCGGTGGAACCTCAACAAGTCCTGGAGGTGTCGAACCCCCACTCCCACCAGGCCCATTTCCATTCCCATTCATCCTAGTGGGAGTATACACAGAAGCGCCATTAGTAGCGTATGCTGATGTCATCGTTGGTGTCGTTTGCTGAGACTTGGGCACGGGGGAGGACGACTCCTCCCACTGGGGCTCGGACAGAAGAAGAGCAGGGTGGGTCAAAGGTCCAATCCTAGCTAGGTCAACCTCCATAACACGCTCAGCAAGCTTAGCAATGAGCGGATGTCCTCCGGCAACATCTTTACGTTCCCAGCGCCAGCGGAAGCGAGGGACCATGTCGAGGGCGAGCCAAACATCTTCCCGGGCAGTCCTAAGTGGTAGAGTATCGCACTTTGACATGTGTCCATAGAGTATGACCATAGCAGCAATATGCAAAGGGATGGGAGACGTAAAGAATGCGATGTCTGGGAAGCGGATGAGCACGCTGTGGATGGCGATCATGTTGTGAGAAGTGACGATGGCTGAAAAGAACTAAGTTTCAGAAAAGGCGGGAGATGAAGCGACAATCTTACCATTAACAAGAGCCTTGTGTCTTTGTTCATAACTCAAAACCTTTGAATTGAAGAGAGCCCTCAGAAGCAGTATCCTTGCTATCCCGGCCTTCAACAACGTCAAACCCTCATCCTCTGTAATGTTTTGAACAAGGTCGATCCTCTGCTCAGTGGTCCATTGCTCCGTTCCTGCGAAATAATAGTTGTACTTGTCCGGCATCCCTTGTCTCACTTCAGACATCCGATTGATAATCCTCAGAGAATTCTGCATCAAGTATTCCCTAGTTGGCTTCCTCGGCGCATATAGCGAGTTGATGATATCCGCCTGCATGTCGGCAATGGGCATGGAATGTTCAAAGTGCTCCGAGAAATCATGAGGGCCATGGTGATCTTTCGGGCGGATGGGATGCGGGGTATTTGAATCCCCTGGTGCAATGGCGAGTGGTCGGCCGAGAAGGATAGATGTGCCACGATCGTGGAGAAGAACGATACCCCAGAGGCGAATTCGCAGCTCGGCCTCCTGGGCTGTGAAAAGAGGTGGTCCTTCTACATTGGATCCTGGAGCAGGTGGTTGCTTTTGACCTGTTGGGTCATGGTGCAGTCCGAGCTCGATAGCCAACCGAACGAGACTGCCAACGAGACGCCATAAAGTCCGACCTTGCCTCTGATGAGGAGTGAGCAAAATTGCGAAGATCTGATTTATATAGACATACTTCTGTGTAGAGATACCAGTGTAATAAGATCAAGGCCTGTAAGCTTGAAATTGTGACCCGCAAGTCTGGCTTGACTGCAAGCGCTCGGCCGAAGAATTCATCATGCTCAGGCCAGTTAGGCAATAACTTTTTCGCCATTGCGGACCCTAGATGCTGAGAGTCACTGGAAGCATTGACATTGGCAGCGCCCGCACGGTGATTGAGCTCGCTCAGTGTGCCGAGAGCCAACACAAGGTACAGGCTGCAGATGAATCCGGGGTCGTGTGAGACAGTTAGACCGTCGTACAAATTGTTCAATGTCTTTTCGAAGTCTCTGCGCACAAAGACAGGGCGGTGGACATTGAGGCGGGTGAAGTAGCCATTGACAATGTGATGAACCATGTTACGATCCTTGGGAAGCCAGACTTCAACGGATGGTCCTCCGATAAATGCAGGAAGCTCCAAGGCGGCCGAGGCGTTAGAATTACGGCGCACACGTAGGCGAACCCAAAGTGTCGAATCACGCGGCACAGAGCCTTCAACAAAATCGCGATCACGTCCAGAACTAAGGCCACTGGAACCAACTGCAAGATCTTCCTTGTCGACCGTTCCGGGACTGAGTTTTAGGTCATTCACAATGGCCGCAGAGACCCCAAAGTTTTTAGCTAGAGACTACAAAGACTATTAAAATAGGTTATAACCTTGAATGATTGAAATATTACCTGAGTATTAGACATGTCATTACCACCCGGATCCTGGCCTTTGTTGGGTTCCCGAGATGGCAGAACCTGAGTGTCAGGTTGAGCAGCAACTGGGGCGGGGACAGTGGGTGCCCCAGCAGGCGGGGCACCTGGTTGTTGAGGAGGATGTCCTGGAGGGGGTGGATGGGGGCCTATGTATCCTGGAGGAGGCGGTTGGAATGACGGATGAAGATGGGGACTATAAGGGCCAGGAGGCCCAGGAACAGGAATGCCTGGGTGGAAAGGCGGGTAGTGGGGGTGAGGCATCATTCCGTAACCAGGAGGAGGGGGGCCCATATAACCTGGAGGTGGTGGTGGGTAATACATTCCAGGCTGAGGGGGTGGAATAGGCTGCTGAGGGGGCTGCCGTGCGAACGAGGTCGGTGCCTGAAACTGGAATGTCGGGGTCAAGGGAGGGCCTTGGATTTGAATTTCAATGCCCTCTCTAGCACATATTTCGTCGAGTTTATCAAGTTCAAAGCCAGGAATATGGCGCTTAAGGAGTGCCTCACATTGGGCAACCTGATGTTCGATGCGCTCAGTGTGACCTCGAGGAGTGAGTGTCTGGCGGTGGCGATCTTCTTGATGGCATGCAGTTCCAGCTGTGGCGCAGGCAGTACAGCGGGGATGTTTTGAGTCGCACTGTCAAAAGTCAGGATGCTGGAAATTGCCGCCGGTGTCGCCCGTCGGGACTTGCCTTTATTTTCTTGCTCCTACATCTTGCACATGCTTCATGGGATCTGCGCAGACGACGAGGCTCAGCTGGACCAGATGAATCGTCGTTTGCGGTGTCTGCTTTTTTTCTCCTCTTATTGGATATGGGTGCTGTAGCTGGCTGCTGCGGTGGCTGCTGAGGTTGCTGCTGCTGCTGTTGGACTAGATGCTGATTTTGGTCCATCTGTAGAGCAGACTGTAGGGAAGTCGGTGGCTGCTGTGGATGCTGGGATGGCAGCATGATCTGAGGATCACCGCTCGTTCCAACTTGGTCGCTCAACGAGGCACTCTCCCAATTTGCCGGTATTTGTAACCCTAACTTGAGGTCTCCGAACACCACGCAATCCACTTGTCAATCTACCTTCATCCTTCATTAACATTTCTGACATGGATGCTTGTATCCAGTGCACACTGTTCGAATCCTCTAGAACTTCATGATAAAAGCATAGCCAACATGCAAGTTCGAACACAAAGCAAAGTCAGGGTACGGCGCTTCTCGGCCTTTATGCGCCCAATGACTACGGTTGTGCGGTCCGTTTCAAAGCCTTTAGCGCTTAGCCATTGATACTATATTGCTGTGAATGCCCACACCATATATCAATCAAAATCGACAAGGATCAATGTCAATATCGCCTTTCCTTCCTCCCATGAAGAAGCGGCGTCCTCGTTTTCTAGATCGATTGAAACGGAAACTCACAGGTTCCTCCCCAGATGTCAATGCTACTTCGACGCCAGCGCCAGTACTGAAGGCGATGAACAAACATTTAGATTCCAAACAGTGGCAACACAAACTCGGCCGATGTTCGTCGAACGCTCTTGATATCTCCTGGACGTCTCTTCAAGCATTGAAAGAGTCGTCTGATGCATTTCCACTGATAAAATCGGTGACTGGCGCTGTTGAGCAAATATATCTCATAACAGGGGTGAGCAATGCATGTTCGCATTGAACCTTCTGAAAGTTCAATTCTACCTCTTCATATCTTGCATAGCGAGTCAAGTCCTCAAAGAAAGCGGCAAATGAGCTTTGTTCTCGATGTTTTCAACTTCTGGAAGACTTGACTGAGTCTATTTCGGATCCTTCCAACATCCCCCCTGCGATGGAAGCAGGACTCAAACAAATCGAAAAGTGGGTGTAATCTCAGGGCACGAAAATTGGATTGCTTGAGGGAATGACGTCTCAATAGAGCCTTGATTGAAATAATTGAATGCCTGAAACCGCTTGAAAAGCGCAGTTTCAAGTCTGCCTTTGTGCACCTCAATCGTGACGAGGCTGAATTGAGGAATAAATCCCAACTTTTACACGAAGCCAGCGAGCGCTTTAAGATAGCGTCAACCGTACGAATCGAGGAAAGAGTGTTTCGGATAGATAAAAAATCTTGAGGACTTGTCAAACCAGGTGAATCATGTGGTATGTGTGATTCTTTGCAACTACGAGATACCGTAAAGGTTCTCATTGATCTCTTCTAGCAATTATCTATCGTGCGCATTGAAGACAAAGTCACAATACAACCATCCACTTTGGAGAAATGCCATGTAAGTATTCAATCGTAGAAACTATTAAACTATGCATCAGAAAATTACTCAACAGGCCCTCACAGCTGCCACCAATACACATCATCATTGCTCAGTGCAGTTTTTTTGTAATGCGGCCACTGGTCTCCCAGACTAGCGAGAAAAATGTGGCAGCCATTGAATTGACTCTGTATCATATCCATCCAGCTTGGATGGACAAGGTGCAAAAAGGGTCAAAGGCATCTGCCGTATATGCCTTGGAACTGTCAGTGCTTTGAATTCATCACTTGGACACCTTGGCCATAGCCACAGGTAGGGCATGATGGCAGAAATCTACTGTAATCGCTGTCAGAGACAATTATGTGTTCAATGCATCGACAGTTCTGAGCAATACGACATGTGCCTTTGACTCTTGCTTTTCTGGAATCGAGTGGCCGTATTTGCTGCCTATTTATTTGTCAAACTTGGACTGGAAAAGGCTTTTATTACCTATCTCGATACATCAGGACCCTGTATTGCTTTCCTGGAATACTTCTTTTCTCAGCCTCTTCTGCATGTACCACATATCTAGGCCTTGGCCAATATAGTTATCTAGTCATCTGTGCTCCCACTCAAAAAAGCGTTGATTATTGCTTTCCTGTAAGAAATTCATCCAAAAGAAGCAATGTATAATTCTGTAGATATCTCGGTGCAAGGTGCGTAGTAAGTATGTGCTGTATAAAAAAGCATATGAGCACAGCATGATACATAACGAATTTTAACTGGAATACCCTATGAGGCATGCAACATATCTTCAAGTACCGTCTCATCATGATCTTTCTGAAGTTCATAGATGAAATCCTGCAACCCATCTCCCTCAAGGACTGAACTGAGATTCTTGAGCGTGAGACCTATTCGGTGGTCAGTGACTCGCTCCTGTCAGGCAAATGAATTAGAAAATCAACAGCTAGAAAACGACTAATGCGAACCTGAGCGTAGTTGTACGTACGAATCTTTTCACTCCTATCTGCTGTGCGCACGAGATTTTGGCGCGTTGCACGTCGTTCAGCTATGTCCCGCGTGAGTTTTAGATCCATGAGCCGACTACGCAGAACAGTAAAGGCACGGCGCCGGTTCTGAAAGTATAAATAAGAAACAATCATTCCTATATGAAAAAGGAGGGACAACCGCACCTGATGCTGACTACGTTCGTCTTGCATCGAAACAGTGATACCCGTCGGTAAATGAGTAAGTCGGACAGCAGACTCGGTTTTGTTGACGTGCTGGTAAACTGTCAGTATCAAACTTTCGAGTGTGAGATTGGACAAACCAACCTGACCGCCAGCACCGCGTGCTCGCATAACTTCGACCTTGACTTCATCCATGGTAAAAAGCTCTTCGTTTGTATCTGCTTCTTCTACCAAAGGAAGAACCTGCGAAAACAAACATGAGTCATTGCCAGAACTCCTGTCATTGAAAAGTGAAATACGTACGATAACTGCAACGGTACTTGTATGTACACGCCCACTTGCCTCCGTCGCCGGCACTCGCTGGACGCGATGTACGCCGCTCTCCCAGCGGAGGCCATCGTAAGCGCCCTCTCCTTTAACCTCAACAAGGGCATCCTTGATACCACCACCCTCGTTCTCGTTCTGCGATACCACCGATGCTTGCCACCCTTTTACATTCACAAGGCGTAGGTACATCCGCAATAAGTCAGCCAGGAAAAGGGATGATTCAGAACCCCCGACACCGGACTTTAATTCGAGCATTGCAGACAGCTGAGAGGTAGTAGACGGTGGAATGAGAAGGGATGGTAGAGTCTCCTCCAAAGAGGTTAGCGAGTTGTACAAAGATTGGTGCTCCTCAACGGCTAGTGCGCGCATTGTTTCGTCTGGGTCATCTAAGAGGCTATTTGTCTCCTCTATGAGCTGTGTGAAGGGTTAGAAGGAAAATGTGGAAATCACACTGAATTTACCTTGTTGGTATCCATCCATTGGTCCCAGGCTGCTTGCACTGCCTCCGTTTCCTTTAGCTGCTTAAGCCTAGAAATGTCCAATGGAGAGGACATATCTTCAGAGAGCTAAGAAATTTTTGAGATGGGATTGAAAGTTAGCTAGTTTAATTTCATCTACCTCTGAAGTGAGCTTCTTGCGTTCCTCAACCCGTTTCTCGAGAATACGCATGAGACGTGCATTTTTTGATTCTGCGGGAGGTTGAGATGCGCGTGAGGCGGCAAACCTCCTTAGAGAGGGATTACGGGAGTGTAGACGAAGACATCGTGAAAGAGAGAACATGCGTGATTGCCTCTGTTTGCTGGTTTCGCGTCTCTTCTCTCACCATGGCCATGTCCAGCCAGTACTTGAACACAATTACTGAAAATGCCTCCCGCCTGGGAGCTCGTCTGCAAGAGTCTTTCTCAGAACATACAAGGGATCTTCCTATTCCAAGAACCTCTAGCTCTATGTATCTCGAGGGCGATGACAAGGCCAAGGACATTCGCCGCCAGCTTGACTCGAATAGCGACCGGGAAAAGTTAGATGCAATGAAGCGACTTATAGCAGTGCGTGTATACTTTTGATCTGTCACCACTATGTCGAGGTCAACCCTCACTAGTTCATATCCAAAGGCCGAAACGTCTCCGAATACTTTGCCCACGTCGTCAAGAACGTCGCGTCGCACAATCTCGAGATTCGCAAGCTCGTCTACATTTATCTACTGCGGTATGCAGAGCAAGAACCTGACCTTGCTCTGCTATCGATAAACACCTTCCAAAAGGACCTGACAGATAGCAATCCCCTAATCCGTGCCATGGCACTACGCGTCCTCAGTGGAATCAAGGTCCCCATGATCGGTAGCCTTGTGGTGCTCGCGATCAAGAAGTGTGCAGCAGATGTCAGTCCATATGTGAGGAAAGGCGCGGCTTTGGCCATACCAAAATGTTTTGAGTACGCTGACAATGTATGCCGTGTTCTTAATCTGATATTTACTCTCTTAAGGCTCGATAACTCACATTTACCTGCTCTGATTGGCATACTCACCACCCTTCTAAACGATCGTTCTCCTCTCTCTACCGGTAGCGTCGCTGTTGCGTTCGAGGCTGTATGCCCGACACGTCTCGATTTGCTGCATCAGCATTACCGCCGTCTTTGCAAAGCCATCGTAGAGGTAGATGAATGGGGACAAGTAGACCTTGCGAACCTACTTCTCCGGTACGCACGCACGATGTTGCCAAGACCTATCATCAAAGTCGATGGCAATGAAGATATTGACAAGGACGTCGAGCTGCTGTTGAACTCCGTAGAACCTTTGTTCCAAAGTAGAAATTCTGCTGTCAGTTCACAGTTTATTGTTGCTTTCTCCCAAAGTGGCTTAAATCTGAAATCAAGGTCGTTTTGGCAGCGACACGCATATTTTTCTACGCAGGCCCTCCATCATATATCTCCCAGATAGTAAACCCACTTTTAAGATTACTCAGTAGTTCCTCTGAAGTTGAACGTGTGGTGCTCGTATACCTCAATGTCCTCGCTAAATCTGCGCCAGTATGTCACCGTATATTTTTGATAATTTCATGTACTGACTTGACCTTCAGAACTTATTCTCACCCTTCTATTCGAGGTTCCTGGTTCGAACAGATGATGTTCTACAAGTCAAACAGGAGAAGATTAAGCTTCTTCTCACCATCGTTAATGTCGACAACTATCCCACAATTCTTAGAGAGCTCATTGTACGCCTCTCATTCACGACTTCACCCCATGATACTTACTACTACATCATTTATCCAGGACTACGCAGATGATCCAGAAGATGTCGTAGTATCCGACTCCATCCGTGGTATTGGTCGGTGTGCACGCCTCATCCCAGAGTCAATCCAGCAATGCCTCAACGCCCTCACTGTAATGATCAAAAGTGGTCACAGTATGTTTCCTACCTTCCTTGACATCCTTTCTCTCTAACAACGTTTTGACAGAGGTGGTCATAAGCAGCGCTGTTCTAGTACTCAAACACCTCATTCAAATGCAACTCTCCAGCTCTTCAAATCTTCCCGGCACTTCTCAATCGCCGATAATGATTGTTGCACAGCTTGCGCGAAAGATTGACGACATCCGCCATGCCCAAGCACGTGCATGCGTTATCTGGCTGGTTGGACAGTACGCAGCGTCTGAGGACAAGGGTCCTGGCCCTGAAGGGGTGGTAGAATGGGCTCCCGATGTTCTTAGGAAAACAGCAAAGACCTTTTTGCAAGAGGTATTATTTTGAATATCTCGTTACCAAGTGAAAAAAGCTTACAGTAACTAACTATAGGCGACTTCGGTCAAGATTCAAATAGTTACCCTCGCAGCGAAGTTATTCGTGCTGAGCTCGAATGACCGCGTGCTAGCCTTACTCAGTCAATACGTGTTTTCCCTCGCGCGCTACGACATTAACTACGACGTACGAGACCGTGCACGGATGATTTCTTCCCTCGTTGCTGGCGTAATTCCTGCCTCACTGATGAATGGCGAAGAACGTGAACAGCGCACAGGGGTAGTTCTACGACGCGAACAAGTGAAGCTGGTCCTTTTCGAGGGTAAATCTGGAATCGTGGAAGATCAATTCGACTCTCCAGGTTCGTAATATGCTTTCTTTCGCCTTCCTGCATTATCTGACTGGGTCATGTTATGATAGAGAATATATCCCTCATAGGCTCCCTTAGCATGGTGACTGGGAAATCGATGCGTATGGATGGGTTATTGCCTGACTGGCTCGAAAATGGTGTCCAGTCATCACTTCGAGACGCGGATGAACCTCCGTCTGTGCATGTTCCCACTGCGCTATCATCCGTGCCACAATCCCAACAACTGCGCGGAGCCCATGGGACAACGCCAATTGTGTTGACACCAACTGGAAGTTTGACTCCCGTTGGCTCTCAATCCAAGAACGGGATGTCAAAACCCCCGTTCAAAGATCTTGATAAATTCTATGAGGACACTGACGATACAGAGGAAGCGGAGGAGGAGGAAGAGGAGGAGGAGGAGGAGGAGGAGGAGGAAGGAGGTGATGATGAGAGTGATGTAAGTGACGATGATGAGGATGCGAGCGAGAGCGAAGATGAAGGTGAAGGTGAAGACGAAGACGAAAGCGATCGAAATAGTTCGCATTCCGATAAACAGGCCAGTATCCGCATGACCACTCAAGCTTCAAACCCATCGTAATCTCAATATGTCCCTCTTCATACATTATTGTCATCGTGTTGAAAGCCCACATTATTTTCGTGAGGTAGGTTCCAAAGACGTCACCGCGTCCCCTCGCAGTCAACATCAAATTGTCAGAATCACTAACTTGTTTCGAAAAAATGGAAGAGGAAGAACACTTGGATTCGAAGCTCTCGCTTTCTATTTCTAACAGCGTGGAGTCGTCTCCTGAACCACTGATACTTACTTGTGGTTCGATGATCATGAGCCTGAACACTTCTGAAGGACTACAATACAATGTCCTCAGGGAAGTTGTAATACAGAGGCTGTTGAAATGAGTAAGCAAAGGTGTCAGAGGAATATATAAACATAACCTACAGTCCCAAATACATGATAGTAGTGGCCGTTGACGCCTCCTTCGCCCTCGTTACCATAGTACTCCATAGGGAACCACTAGAGAGAAACAGAGAACTTGAATGAGGGACAAGAGAACATCAACCAAGGAGGGAGGAAGGGCGCATACATGGTGTTCAGGAAGCATTTCCTTGTAAGACCTAAGGTACCGTGAGTGGCGAGTGTCATTCTTCACCCCAGCGCCATGTTTTGGGAGCGCAAACTGCCCTATCTGAAGTTCTGTGTCGGTGATGCTTCCGCGGGAGATGCGAACATAGGAGGTTCGATACAGTCCACGATAGAGTATATATTCGCACCACCGGTCTCCGTCCTCTTCGTCGATATCGTGCACTTCGCCATCTTCAACAAGAATTTTATACGGTGCCGCTACAAGGAATAAGGAAGATTGGGAATGATTTGAGGAAAGGGATGAAGAACTCACGTCTATCAGCATGGGGCTTTGTTACAACATAGCCCAGGAATACTACTGGCCGTGGGCGTGAAGCAGCCATTATGTGAGCCAGCTCCTTACTTTGAAGTTCACGATCGAGGGGATCTTCCTCTACACTAAAATGTCAACGCTACAAATATGGCTTTGTGAAAATAAACGTACCTTGCCCATTGTGGGCAACGACTATGGTAATCTCAGTTCCAAAAACGTCCAACACTGCTTCAATAGCAGGCGCTAGCTCGCCACGCGGTGAGGGAAGCAAATGGTGCTTCGAATTAATTATGGGGAACTGTGTCATTTTTCAGCGCATACCAAAGGATAATGGGCGAGAAAATGACCTTGCTCAAGAGTACTGCGCCCCATGTGTGTGAATTTGGACCAGGTCCGATGTCGACATACTGCAGAAAATCAATCACAAAGTCGATTTGAATGAGAACTAATCACCAACATAACCTAATTCTTCCACTGCAACTCGGGTGCTGTTTGAAGGCATTCACTAAATCAGTAGAAAACGCGTGATCGAGGATACTCACAGATCCCGATGTCCAAATGCTGTCCTCTGACGAAAATACAAAGAATCAGTACACGCCAATATACCTGTGGGATGAACTCACATGCAAATCAGTCTCCAACAACCCTACTACATCAAGTTGCATGTCTCTAAGAAACAAAAATCAGGTTGGATCAAAATAGAATTTCTTTGGGTATTGTATACCTTAGAAGATCAGTCATCCCGCGCTGACTGTCGCGCCCCACATTATCGATACCGAAATGAACGGTCCAGATCCCCGCATTAAATATCCTTGGACCAGACTTCCATGGCCGCGGGGAAACGGTGGGCCAGCGATATAGCGTTCCTAGGACAGAAACAATGGATACAACAGCGAGCAGTGCTTTTCCAAAGGATGCAGTCTTCTTATTTATGTTGACAACTGATAACTGC
Organism: Tephrocybe sp. 9980TJB; assembly: GCA_018220975.1. Taxonomy (NCBI): domain Eukaryota; kingdom Fungi; phylum Basidiomycota; class Agaricomycetes; order Agaricales; family Lyophyllaceae; genus Tephrocybe; species Tephrocybe sp. 9980TJB. Next base: position 27,488 of record JABAJU010000118.1, read on the forward strand.
CGTAAATCGTTGATCGGCGGCCACCCAAAAGCCAGCGCGAGGCATGCTAACTGGGCAACAAGAACACTGAATATACGAAAAGAAATCAGAACTAAACTCTGCAGCAAATCGTCCACTTACGCATCCGTCCGCTCCCTGAGATATACGCCGCCAGGCACGAATGCATACGCAACCGTGAAAATACTTGCTACGTTCAACAGACAATACGTCCCCATTGCCCCTCCAAACACTCTAGCCACATCGCCTTGAGCTCTAAGCACCGCACGGCGCAATACAATTGGGATAATTGACATCAAGAAAAACGCAAATCCAAGCCCGCCGGCGTATCCTTGCCAATCCCTATGCGTATACATGACGTATGCGCTCATTGCTCCAAAAGAAAACCATAGATGCTGCGTCAAAATATCGCCAGCGATTACGGGAGCGAGGAGTACAGGAAGAAGAAGACCAGCACACTGAAAAACTAAAGTTAATGCAGCATGTAAATGCGGAACTGGACCCTTGGGAGCACCATCTTGGTATCCAGTCCAAGACCACGCAACTAGTGTGGCGGGGTCGGAGACAAGGTTATGAAGAGTGAATAACAAACTTCCCAAAGGCAACGCAGCCGTTGCCCAGTGGGCGTCATAGGTGGGAATAGGAGGCGGAGAAGGTGTGCCTTCTTCTTTTGCGAGTTTCGATGGAGAGTTTTCGATCTTTGGCGGACGGGTGTGAGACTCGCAGATGGCGAAAAGAGCAAGCACGAGTCCGATAACGTTTGTTACGTATTCTCTACTGTTGACAAAAGGCCAGACTGCACATTAAAATCCTTAGGGGTGTTGCGTGGCATAGTCATAGAGAAATAGCTCACCAGGGTTATTAGAGTGATTGAGGTGCTTCGAGAGAGCAGCGACAAGGAGCCCTAGCCCCATGGCTTCAAAGGTTCAAAGCGTGTATATGTCAAAGAAACAGCAACATCCAGAGATTACAAACTCACTGAACCCATCTTCTGCATTGCCCACACTCCACTTTGCGACCTGTCGTAACACTACCACCGCCGTTGCTGGTGCCACTGCCAGAAGTCTCAACGCCGGACTATTCAACATGAATGCAGCAAGGCCCAAACACTCCATCAAGTGCAGTATTGTCTGTCCATGTCGTGAACATGTCCAATGTAAAAATGAAGAGAAACTGAGAAGTATGGGGGAGAGCGTTGAGAGGAGGGCGAACTCGTGCCCTGCGATGCCGAGTTTCCAGACGGAGAAATAGAAGAGTGTTGGTATAAGCGAGGTGAAGATTGACCAAAAAATATAGGCTAGAATGCGATGTGAGCGCCGGTTCTGTAGAAAGGAACCTTGTCATACACAGGTATACGTCCGATAAAAAGCTTGCAACTGGTCGAAGGCGAGGAGATATCAAGGTCAATTTCTTCAAACTGTTCACTCGTGTGATTTGGGGGCTTTTGGCGCCATTTGCTGCAGTTGGGGCTGCAGTCTTCGAATATCCATTCACAGTGACAGGGACAGGGACAGGTGGAACAACTCTGAGGTCGTCATCAGGACAAGATGAATGCCGACTCAGCAATAGATGCGTACGTCTTTTCCGCAAATTGGACTTCTGGTACGAGAACTTTGGACAATGTAACCTATGTACAGAATGAAATCAATACATATTTAAATCGAATCCAGGCTATGAAAACAAACCTGCAAATTGGCTTCCCGGTATTCCTGTTCTGCCATTGCATCATACAAAACATCAAAGAAGATGAGTCCCCACTCAAAGAAAGCATAGTGAGTATAGGCTGCTTTAGTCGTCAGCTTATGGGAAATTGTTTAACACATGGCTTGCCTCCAGGTACTCGGTGAACTTTGTGTTGAATAAAGAAATATACAAGAGGTACAATAGATACAAAAAACCTGTAAACTTGGTTATATCACATTATTCAGTACAAAATACAATGTGAGACCTACGCAGTTGATACAAGTATCCTGGGCAGTGGGCAAGTCACGTTAGAGCTACGCCAGGTGTCATCATAAGAATGGAGAAACGCACCGGTTTCTTCGTAACGACGTTTCAAATGGAGTACAAGCAATGCCGCCGAGCATCCAGGGTATATTACATACCATGTACGTGATCATGAATACATCATGCACATTATGGTCATCGCTCGATGTGATATACACCCATCCACCACATGATAGCGTCCGTATGATCCCGAAAATGAATACCACAGTCGAAAGTGTGGGTCGCCGTGAATAATGCAAGTAATACTGGAAAAGTACTAGCGCGAAGCGAGGACCTGTAAATAAACACGTGTAATTCGAAACAATGTTTGTTATGAACTTTGTACGCAGTCGAGTCTAGTTGAGCCATACCTGCGGTTAACGCGATGAGGATTTGGAAGACATTGCGCTCAGGGTACCAATCCCCAATGCTGATGAAGTTCAAAAATCAGTTTCACGCCAGGTTATGCGAATGAAAGATGCGACTGACGTAGCAGAGACAGATGGAAACCACTCCTCCGGATATCCGGAAACACCATTCTTCACGACCTTCTTATAGTGACAAATACATGCAAGACCGAGAGCGGTTGTGAACGCGACATAGGCAAGGCAAGTGTGTATGCGCGCGACAACTGAGGTGTTGAGTACGATGGAGGGACGTGGTGGCATTGAAGGAAGAGCTTTAGGGTCCTTCGAGGTCATGGTGTGCGGAGGAAGCTAGTGGGCGCTATAAACGAACAGATGCATGGGAATCTACAACTTAGAAGCTCCTAAACCAGAACTAACCCTTACATTATGACGTCAGCTGGATCACCTGATCATGATCAGCCAATTTCCCTTAGTTTTCTCTCAATCTCCATGACGGCGTCAACACCAATCCCTATCACAGTCTTTACTGGTTTCCTAGGCGCAGGAAAGACTTCGATAATCCTTTCTCTTCTTCCACAGCTACCAAATGACTACAAAGTCGTGTTGCTCAAGAACGAATTCGGTGATGTCCAAGGTGCGAGTCCTTTACTTGATCTTCACCGAGCTACTGCTTACACATTCATTCTTTGAAAATAAAGTCGACAGTAAGCTAGCTGAGAACTCAAGCCTGACAGCTGTCAGCGAAATCCTCAATGGATGTATGTGAGTTTCGCATTCCATTTTATCGTCTTGATCACATCTCTTATATCCGCGCAGGTGCTGTGTACTAGTTGGGCAAATGCAGACCGCTCTCATAGAGATAAGAGGTAAATTCCTATTCTCCGCGCCTCTAATTAGCCTTTAATCTTACCCCTTCCCTAGACAAGTTCCGCCCAAATCGTATAATCATAGAATGCTCGTGCGTCTTGCCCTCCTTCAGTGACCAATTTAATGGCCTTATTCGCCCTCCAGAGGTTCTGCATTCCCCGCAACACTTGCCTTCCAGATTCGTGAACTAGAACGCGAAACCGAGGGTGATTTCACGCTCGATGCGATTGTCACTGTTATAGACGCCGAAAACTTTGTTGGATACGAAGACACCTCCCCAACTGCCAAGATGCAAGCCAGTTATACTGATATAATTCTAATTGTGCGTTTCAGAGTTTTTTTTTGCAGGCGGTGAGCTGAACTATTTCCAGAATAAATGGGAGCATGTCTCCGATCGTGCATTAGACTTTGTTTTGGACCATTTAAACACCCTCAACGATCTTACGCCCAAACTCCGGTGTAATGGGCGCAATGGAGTTGATCCAAACCTGATATTCGGGCTAGAAACGCGCCTCTTTTTCAATAAAGCAGACCATCTAAATTCTGGGGTCTCTGCTTCGCATAATGACGAGGTAGAGGCACTCACACTTTACCGGTGTTCCTCGAATGGCCGTCCACATCACAAGCACGACCACGATGACCATAACCACGTACATTCCAGTACTTGCCACCGTCACCTGACTGAACAACCCTCAAGCTCTCCAGAGAAATGCAGCATTCCGCGAGAAGAACTCATCACAGCCCTTGGATTACTCCGAAAAGAGTCAATATGGCGCGTCAAGGGGTTTGTCAGGTTAACGGAAGGAGTGTACATACTCAATTGGGCTTTCGGACGTTTTGACCTGACCCCTTTGACGAAATCGGAGGGAGATGAGGAAGAGATTCGTCTGACTGCCATGGGTGAGCGTGGAGAGATAAAGCGTGCGATACGGGCGTTTTGTGCGGCGCTAGACGCAGAAATAGTATAGATTTAGGGCAATTCAATCTTATACCTAGACCTTTGTAATTTTTTTGTTTTGACCCTATAGCTGGTCCATCTATATCACCACTATGTTGTCTAACGCATGAAGCACGACACAATAGGCGTCACTCTCGTTCTACCCATTAGACTCTTCTGTAGTGGCAAGCTGACAGCTACTGGTACTCGCAAATTGATAGTGGAACTGTGGTGCGCAAATCTCACCAAGTAACTTCAAACTTATGATACAAGTCGTAGTTCTAATCTCTAGGTCCGTCATTGTAGACGTGAATCATGCTTGAAACTTCAACAACGGTGCGACCTTCAGACCGATGGTTTTTAATTGACAATTGAGATCTACACATCCGGAAGGCTGATCTACGCACACGCAACTTACCACTTACTCCACAGTTTCAAATTGATCAGATACGAGCAAACAGCTTCTCGGCATTGTTCCAGTCTTCATCACAGACACCCTTTCCCAGCCAAGCAAAGGCATCACCAACTGCTACACCAATTGGCTTCAAATCCTCAATGCTTGCAGTAGGCACGACTTGAAAATCGGGGTGGATAAAATCATAGAGCAAGCCTACGGATAACCAAACGATTAGAAGTGACGACCTTGCCAAGAGAATATAAGCTCCTTACCGTTCGACCAGCAACGTTCTGCCGCCTCCTTCGCAAGCGGTAGGCGGACATCCTGATAGATCTTGAGAACAGCGAAAAGGTTGGAAAGGTTGGTCTTCTTATGAGCTAGAAGACGACCGAGGATGTGAGTGTCCTAATGCAGCAAGATAAGAATCAATCTTGAACTGGTGCTGGTAATTCTTATTCTTACCTCTATAACCTGGCCGCCTCCGCACCTTGGTGTGGAGTCATGGCATGAGCCTAAAGGTGGAAATTGTTAAAGCCCGCAGTACTGACTGCGTCACCGAGCAAGCCCACGCGTTCAGAAACAGACAAAGGCAAGGGTTCAACAACATGAATCGCCCATCGACCTGGAGGTTGACCCATCTATTGTCAACTGAGTTGAAGCAAAAGAAGTCTGAGCAAGAAAGAAAGAATCTACAGACAATAGTTCGACTACGTCCGGCTCCCAGCCTGGGTAGCAGTTAATAACTTCCTCTACGGAAACGTCTGTAACCCATGGATCGGTGTAAGGCTTTCCAGAGCCATTTTCCTTGTTATAGAAACACACAAGGTTGACTATATCGCCAAAAGGATGAGTTACGACGTGCTGATGAAAAAATTTTATAAATCGATGGGAGTGGTCCTTAGGTTTTGCACACCTTTGTTTTTCCGCACCACTGCTCAAAAGCGTTAGAATCGGAAAACTTTCGAGGTCATGAGTACCTACGATTCTAGCCTGGTCCAATGAGATATTATCGGGGTTCTTCTCACGCAATTTGTTGCGGCCCGCCATGCAACGATATGCAAGTGTTCCGCTGAATGGATCCATCAGAAGGAATGACAATCAGAGACCAGAATATTCACCTCCATTTCGCTTCACGAACTTTTCGTATCCTTCAGAAGGGCTGGCTCGAGCAAGATTCTGGAAGAGTGTAGCCCTCGTTGCAGAATGCACACCGTCACAACCAATGAGAACGTCTGCGGTCCGAGTAGAGCCATCCTTGAATTTGATTAAGACCCCTTCCGACGTTTCCTCATAAGTCTGCACGTGAATAGCAGTTTTGGAGCAGAGGTCAGAAAGGCGCGACTTCGACATGTCCAAGAATAGCGGGCGTGGAACAGTCAAAGGGTCATCTGGAAAGTGCCATTTAATCATCTCCAGGAAGCAAATGGTAAAGAGCTGAGATGTATACAAGGCATCATATGGTTATGGAAGTCGATACCAGTCGTGACTTGGTCTGCTTTGCGAAAAATAGTTCCCCGAACTGTACATAGTGAGATATTTGAGTTGGCATATCCACAGAGAAACTGTCACGTACCCTCGCCATCCTTTGGTAATGAAAGATTGCGTTTCTTGACTTCCTCTTCAAGTCCTATGTCTTGCAACGTCTGCCAGGTTCGCTTCGCATTTCCCGCTCCGATGGATGAGATTTCATCTTTGGTTTCATAGATATCCACGGCAATATCCTTTGAGTGGTAGCAAATGAAAGCAGCGAGCGCTAGACCGCCGATGCCTCCACCACTTGTATTTCGTCGATCAGATCCCAGCTGCGGGTTGGTACAAATGTTCGCCTACCTGATGGCTACACGGAATCGAGGGATGGCTGACATGATATTAAATCTTGGCTGATCAAAGTGCAAAGACGATTTGAAGACAACTGGGAAGTACAGCCTTTGAACTTGGGTTCCACCGAGAGTCCCCGCTTCTGATGAAACCCGTCAGTTGCTTCGGCATTTGCGCCGTGCGGGTCCATGTGCACATACCTCACAAATCTAGAGAGATAGAATATTTATGTCAATGAGCAAGCCAATGAACAAGCCTCTCTTGGTGTTCTACAATGTTCTGTAGATTATAGATCTGGACACCAGCAGAGATTCATTTAGTAGGATTCCCGAGAGCCATAGAATAAGCGTTTATGTTCAACGTTGGGAGTGGTATCGGTGATAGTAGTAATTATCATGGCAGAGTGGATCATTCAATTCATTAAGTGGATTATCAGGATCCCAAAGAGCCGTAGAGTAAGCGTTTATGTTCAACGTTGAGAGTGGTGGTATCGGTGATAAGTAGTAGTAATTATCATGGATCAGGAGTTGATGGGACATTTTATCACATGGACTTTATGTTATCATCATGAAGAGAATTTCATAAAATTGACAACAAGAGTATTGGCGATACTAGTCCTCTGCCCGCCGTCAGGGACATGTTTTCGTACGCTCTTTCAACAGGTACACTCATATCCTGCTCTCAATCTGAATAATTCTCAATCCTCCCACACACAGCCAGTACCTATTTCTACCTTCCCATAGACGAGGAACAAGACGCAGACATCGAGTCCTATGAACGGAAATACCTCAGCTGGGTCGCAGAACCCTCAGGCTCATCAACAGCAGCTCTTCCACCTTCACCCCTACCCACAAACTCCGTTTCTGACCCCGAGAGGGCTAAAATCGTGAAACACATTCTCGACACAAACGACCTTTACGATATTCTTGGCGTTGAAAAAGCTCCCCAACTCGACAGAATGACCCTTCGTCGCGCTTATCTCTCACGTAGTCGGGCCTGCCATCCAGAGTACGTCAAAATACACCCCCCTTACCTCCTTCACCGTGTCCGACCTTATCTTGCCTTGTCTCACGCTTATCTTTTTAATAGCAAATTCCCAGATAACCCGGATGCGACACATGCTTTTCAAAAGGTTGCCGTGGCCTATGATGTCCTAAGCAATCCATCTTCCCGAAGGGTGTACGATAGTAGGCCGTCATCCGACGTTTTTGCAGCACAAACTCCAAATCATGCCGACGACACATTCAGAGGAGTCATTCTGGGAGTATTCAATGACTTCCTTGACGGAGACCTAGAAGTCATACGGACATTGCTGAGTGCGTGCCTACCCTATTTCCTTTAGCATACACTAATATACAGCCTGTGAACAGAAGCAATTAACGATATTAATCCCTCAATCAAACTTGGAGACGAAGGAATTAATTCTGTTCTCGCTACCCTCGAGGCTATTCGAGAGCGTGCCCTCAGTAAGGACTCTCCTGTATCCTCGTCCATGCGACCACTTATCATACCAAAAAAAGCATGCCGGACCTGCATCTACACCCTCCACGCCGAACTAACCCGCCTACTCGAGGTGCAGCACGCATTCCGGCAGCTCTCCTATTTCGACATCATAGGCCGCTCACGGCTAACTATTCAACTGACGCGCATTACACTCAGCTTGCCTATCGCCCTCGAGCGTGCAGTCCTTGAGCAAAAATACGCAGACCCCCAGACGCCATCTGTCATCTTCCCTCGTCGTATCACCCTTCTCATCCGTGGTGTTGACGGTATCCTGGATCGTATGGAGCGAATGATCAAATAAATCCCACACAAACCCCACACAAACTCTGTCGGCATAAGTACGATGCCACTTGATCATCGTTTCCCCATTTCCACTATTTGATTATCCCTAACGTATTCCCTGGTTTCCCTTGTACCCATTATGCATCCTCACCGCATCATTTGGCTCCCATCCTCATTCTTATTGTGGACGGCTCATTTAGAACTTGTAACCTAACACACACAACACCATAGACACACACACGATATATCGTTGTTGTACTTCTATTCAGACATTAACATATGCCTCTGATCCATCCCTAGATGCTCAACATGCGCTCAACATATAGAAAGCCGTGTTGTCTTGATATATTTCCCTCTGAACTCCCATCTAGCCATTTGAAATCACGTCGACATGAGTTTGGTCCTCTCTCACAAGGCGACCATAACGTCCAAAACCAGACATCGTAAGTATGCGTCCCCTTTATCATCTGCATAAAGATCATCGATGATCGCATTCCATAATCGAATTTCCACGCCGTGGCCGCGACCTCAGTCATAACCTGGAGCGTCATAAGCACAGCCCTCTGGCAGGCCGCGTGATAGCTTCATTCTAACTCCTGGACCCTGGTTTGAAACGACATCATGCCGATAGTTCTTTATACTCACGAGAGACAGGATGTACACGGCGCGTTTCAAATACCCGCCTCTTGATAAGATCCCCCCATTGTGGCATCATATCTCAACGTCGACTCCTTCTACTTCATCAACGAATTCGTTGAGGTTCTGTTAAGCCTTCTTGACCCCAGAAGGGGGTTTATGGGAATTCCTATTTCCATCACAATTGCGAATCTGGACAAGAACATAATAAAACAAAGGCCACGTACTACAAAAGACCTTAGTAAAACATTCATATTATTGTGGCCAAGCTTCCCTCGATTGATCGATTTCAGGTCCCGATAACAATATTAAGTATAGGAGCTATTCAAAGACCTGACGCAGGCGCGCTCATTTACCACACCATTCTAACCTTCAAAATGTCAGGTATATTATATATACCATTACTTCTTTCCTCCTTATTTAATCAGGTCTATGACATCATCTAATAGACTATCAGTATCCAACATTCGAAGAAGACGTCAATCGGACGTCCCAACCCACCATGCTCCATGTTGTGAGGCCACTCAATGAGCAAAATATATCTGTACTGAAATCCAGGTTGAAGATTGGCCATTACGAAGCAGAGACTTATTTCACTCATGGCGCTCGAGAAGTACAGTACGACTCATTTTCCGAGTCTCACTACTCGATAGTGCCATATCAAGGCAGATACGTAGTACGACAGGACTTTGGAACAAAGACGGGCAAGGGAAAGGCTCGCGACAGAAATGTAAGTAAGTTTCGTAGTCCCTCTCAGCTGAGCCCAGAGTAAACTTATTTTTCCTTTTAGTTTTTCGAAAAGTTCCTCATGTGTTATTATCGATGCCTGTACGTCAATGTCCGTGGTTTGTTCTCTTGCTATTGACTCAGTGATATGGCTTCCAGATGGTCTGGAGTGCATATCCCTTTAATCATAGGCGTCTCGACTGGGGACATGGATCCTTGCTTTATTATATATGACTATGGTAAGTCTTATTCCCCTTCCCTTTGAGTCATGCCAACTCTGCTTCAGATTCCATCATAGCCCTACACGATGTAATGCATCATGCACAACAGGCTTATAAAGAAGTATAGCTTTTCTAATAGCATGATTCTGCGTTCTCCAGTGCTTATTTATTGACATATAGCTTCCTCAAGAACAACAAGTCACAGGAGAAAGTATGTGGCGTTCGCTGACGGAACGTCATAATATCGTCCTTGGTGAAGAGTTGATTGAGTCCCAAGTTGTATTCGTACCAGAAGGACTCGAAGCGAAACTGCGAGATTGGTGGACCAACCTTAGAGACCGTTTGGATATCGCAATAAGCAACACCCGACAGCGGGGAATATAATTAATCTCCATTTTCTCTGCCTACTTATGTTTGCTTACTTGAATCAAGTCATATCCTCTCGGCCTTACAATGTCTTCTGTAAGATACTTAACTGACTGTCTTGGGCGCTTATTCACCAGCCGATTCTTGAAATTGTCAACGTCGCCAGGGGAGTTTCGTTCCAATTTGTTGTTGTCATTGAAGAGTCTATACAGTTGTTATATATGGCTTGATGCAGATGGCAGGATTTCAAGTAGCTTCCGAATTCATCGAGAAGATGATGCCTTCTCTTTCAAGTGTAACGTGAGCTTATAACGGCCAGTTTTTTTAAATGGTAGGATGGGTATAATATCCACCACTAAACTTCCACAGGTCACATCCGAGATCGGTTCTGAATGCCTCGGCCATCGAGCTTGTTGCAGATAGCTGCGGCAAGGCAATCTGGGTTCTCCTGTACAACCTACGGGGAAGGAACATCAATCATGTCAACTGTTCGATCCTGAGAATGAAACTAACTAGATGGCCTGCGTTGGGTATCCGTGTCACCGAGGCTGGTTTCATTGCTTGGCTTACGTCGCACAACCCTTCCTGCATGTATCGTGGCCTGATAATGACCTGTGAGTCAGTCGCCAAGGAAGGACATCAATAGACTGAAGCACACACATGAAGTCAATTTTGTCCCCGAAGATCAAGTGAAATGGAATGACCATGCAACGCTCACGGAAGAGCGTAGCGGATTCGATGTACGGTGCAAATTGAGGATATGACATGCCTTCTTGCTTTTTACTCGTCTTTAAAACGACAGCTCCTCCAAAAGGGGCCACAATCATACGAAATCCATGTTTCTATACAGAAATCGTCTTTGGCCATCATCTGCGGGTTTTGAACGTACTTACCATGTATACGTCAATGACTCTGGCGTCCCAAGATTTCCAAGGAAGCTTTCTTCGTAGATAAGCCGCTACAGCTCCCATGCTGGGCCAGGAATCCCGCCGGGTCAATGTAACCTTCATAGAAGCGCTGGCAGATTCTTCTCGTTCTTTTGCATGGGCATCGAAGAGCTCCTGTGAGAGTATAGTTGGTTCCACTAGAAAAACAGTGACATAGGGAGGTCTAAGAGGCGAGAAGTTCCTCATAGACATCATGCTGTAGGAGTGTCTCTAGACCAGTTACACATATTAATAGAATGAGGCTTACATTGCACCAGCGCCTGCTGAGTGGCCTAACGCGACAATGCGATGTCCTTTCAAATTCGACCGGACGAACGATTCTAGAGCCACGCCCCATTCCACTACAGCTGAATGTGAAAAATTAAGATCATGATGTATGGCTCCCAGATAGTAGGCAGAGTCTAACACACTGCATCTTTGCGAGTAGCAAGTACAGCCTCGTTAAGGACGGCGGCGTCACCGTGGCTTTGCCAGTCGAACGCCCACGCTTCTCGTATATAGTCCGTCCTATCTTTCCTCTGCTGTAGGTCAAAGATCCGCTGTATCGTAGGCTCCCACTGTTCTTTATCTATACACAATGTCAGTGATAGGTGAAACAAGTCGTGCAAAATGAACTTGCGCGATCCGATGCAGTGCGCGAACAGCAGCGTCAACCCATCTTCTGACGTGCCAGATGTCGACGCGCTTGTATACCTCTTAGCTACAGACAGAAGGTCGGTCCCGGCGACCTTAAACGTAAAGATTTCAGTGTGGAGAACCATGACCAAGGAGAGCCTGGTATGAGGAAGCCAATTTTCAGCCCTTGGGCAAAGAACGGCCTATATATGCACTCCAGTCCACAGAGAAGACCATTCAATGATGATCGAAGATGAGGCAGCTATCATAGCATTATAGCAGCGACTGGAAGGTTTGTGATGGTTCCAGTGTTGAGACTTTGAAAAAGGACTGCGGTAAATGGCCAAACGGGTAACTGCGATAATGATTGCCGGCAGAGCTGGGTGGGACCTGACGTGTATATGAGTATAGATGGGTATAGATTGAGTCACTTGTAATGAAGAGATGTATACATAATTAACAGTATCATAGAGACCACCGCGTAGAAGATCTCAGGAAGAATGTAAACGAGCCTTTCAGCTTCAAGTAAAGGTAACCAAAATAGCCTCTGTTGCCACGATATCCACGCCAGATGCGACGTTGCCTGGCTGGACGACGACGGACCCGTTGGCACGTCCATCAGATGTCTCATAAGACTGTCCGCCCCATTTCAATCCCGACTGATCGTCGGCATGTCTAAATAGGACTGTGAGTCTCGCGCTCAACAATCATTGGAATCAGAATGGACTAACCCGATTGCAAGGCGTTTGACACTGATCTGGGTGGGCGCTGTACCGCTTCCAGTAAAACCGAAATCGAGATGTACACTAGTCCTGTTGCCGCTGGTCGCGAGATAGGCCTCTGAATTGATGAATACTGCGCGAACTAGCTTCGTGTTTTCGTAGAAGCCATAGCCAGAAATGCGAGAATTATTGATAGACAATTCAACTGCTTGTGCACTTCCAGTGCTGCCAATAGCTTCTGCGGCAACTATAGCACCATAGTACGGTGGTGGAACATGCGGAGGAAGTGGACTGGCGAGAGTCGAGCCATCTAGAATGGAGCGAGTCAAGGTCGCTGGTTGAATCTTTTTGAACTTGGATCAGGAGAGCTTTACAGTATACAGGGTTGGCAACTGACAAGATTGTACTTGTAGCCTATCCCTTCGTGAAAGAAGACCCTTGAAATGCCAATTTGAGTTCTGTGAGGAGTAGGTTGAGACGGGTGCCCCTCATTGTTTAATACTACGCACGCAAACAAGGAATAGTCCAAGAGCCAGAGAGAGGCTCCCGCTACATTACTGACGCTAGGAGCACCCTATGATGAAGAAGGATGAGCCTGAAAGGTCGAGAAGCGTCTATTGTGTATAGACTGAAAACCCACATGGCACGAGTAACTGTTCGTCTCTCCAAACACGTAATCGAGTCCCTGCGCGCGTGTTGTGGCGATATCAGAGCTGAACGACGAGAGATTCCCGCGGATGGTGGATTTGGTCATCAGATCTTGTAGCAAACCCTCGTTCCCAGAGCAGAACGAACCGCTATAGTGGTGTTGGGATATACTAAGGACACTTAAAGTGTCAGTGCAGTTATAAACAAGGCATGCACATACGTAGAGATGGCAGATCCAGGGCCCGACTTAAGCAATCCCTGATTGAAGGCAGACTGAGGAGAAAATCCAGTCGTAGACGAATGTGATGATCCTGCAAATGCAAGTCCCCAAAACCTAGTCGCGGAGGTCGAGGAGATCCTCGTGGCCGCAGAAACATTCGTGGCGAAAGTAGTCCATCTGGATAATAAAAGCTTGGTATCCTCTTGAAATACATCAACAAATAGCTCACTCATTCACATATTGCGCTATATTATAAGTCGACGGCCGAGCGCCATTGCTGTTGTAAAGGTCGGCTTCGTTGCCAATTTCAATAGCATCTAGAATAATGCCCGCATTCTGGATGGCAGAAGAACCGAAAGCCTTGAGAATCGATTTCGCCTCAAGAAAAGCAGTAGTCAGATTGAACTGTCCAAAGTTAAGACCCCATGTGACATGAGTACCTTGAGTTTGAGGGGGAGATAAGAAGCAATGAATTGGATTAAAATGTATAGAGCTAACCGGGAGGAAGTAACTGCGTAGCTTGATAGAACACATCCCCTACAGTAATATTCGTAGCTTCCGGATATGGGACAGTTGCCATTGCTGCAGGAAATACCAACTGAGTCGACTGTAGTTCGTCATCAGAAAATCACCCCATAGCAAGTAAGCCTGAATCAGTACTTGAATGGCGGCATTAAATTTGGTATGATCTTCGCTGTCTGCACCTATCCTGATGTGAGGCGGTGCACCAGTAAGTTGACCTAGATTGTCGAGGACATTAAAGAGGAATTGGTTGCGCGACGTGGTTCCGGACCAATCTGTCCATCGGTCCTGTTCAATAGAGAAGGAGACCAGTGAAGAAGAGGCTTTGGGAGCGGCCGATGGAGCTGCAAGTGGGATAGAAACATTGATACCCAGCACTTGCTGGCCGAGTATAGCGAAATAGAGGAGGTGGTAGATGGTCATCTTCTGGGTGCTTCCTAGGTGGGCTCGACGCGTTTATAATGGCAACAGAATCTGCAGCAATCAGATGCTGTCTGGTCTAGATATAGATTCCTTTCCAGGCGGTCTGAAATGAGCGTGCTATCTTTTTTGGGAGGGCGTCGTGTCCGATGGAAGGAGTCTGCTTGATATTGGTCTGTTTGTCACTAACTAAAGAAAGAATAGAACGTTAGACCAAGTCAAGTGGACACACTTTTGAGGGGTAGTGGGACAAGTTAAAGGGAAGAACCTTCCGATAAAGGGAGCCTTTGATGTCGAACTTCATCATTCACGAGCGAAAATATTCCGACTTTGAATGCACATCGTGAACCATGAGGATATCCCCTGAACTGGGTTAAATATAACGTAGATGAGACGAAAGTCCAAGAACTCCTGAAGAACCTCGACGTAGTCAGAATGGACAGACTGTCCAAATTGGATTTGGTGGCCGCAAGAAGCGAACAAAGGCGTTGGGTTCTCTGAAAGATAGAAAAATAAGGGACATATGAGGGATATGTGCAATTCGCAGATATATAGAGAACTGGTTGTCCCACATTCGAGGCACGGGAATACTCAAGTGCAGCCAAGCAGGCTCAAGTAGAGAGTTGTCAATGTCATGGCTGTTGACTGAAGTTGCGATGATCTGCATCATCACGTGCGCCTTGTAACTCTCATCTCCCGCCACACCACAGGAGCTCACAACCATGGGCATGCTCCTTTCTTTGCCGCTTGCTGGCGGTCTGACGTCTATTGGGACGTCATGTCTTGCGGGGCTGGCCTTCTTCTGCACTTCAACAGCAGGTTAGCCATATCGACTGTAAACGTTTCATCTTGTGTGCTAATGCCGCAGCAGCCTCTATGTTCTTCAAATCCTGTAATTGCAACTCCTCTATTGCCACCCGTGTTGGCTTTGCCGTAAATAGTTTCATCCTTTACTTGCTGAATGGTCGCTCACATCTTACACCTAACCAGATCATCTTCTCCCTCAATTCAATTTTGGCATGGATTATGAAGACCGACCTCATGATTAAACAAATCGAAAAGTGGAGCGTTGGATACATTAAGATGGACTGTGACGACGGAAAGTGCTATGGAGTCCTCGCCGTATGTCTCTATACTTGATTCCACCTTTGGTTCTTCTGACATTTTGACCAGGTTCACCGCATTTGTTTCGCTCTCTCCCTGCTCCATATTATTTTAGGTTTGTCTCTCATCGGTGTGAAGGATACTCGTGATAACCGTGCCGCCATTCAAAATGGGTATGCATCACTGACAAGTACATCCTCGTACTAATCACCTGTTACAGTTGGTGGGGTCCAAAGGTCCTGCTCTGGCTCATTCTCGTTGTTCTCACCTTCTTCATTCCCAATGGTTTCTTTATGGTCTGGGGCAACTACATCGCGCTCATTGGCGCAACTATATTTATCCTTCTGGGCCTTGTCCTCCTTATTGATTTCGCACACACCTGGTCAGAGACATGCCTCGAAAATTGGGAACATTCGGAATCCAATTTCTGGCAATGGGTTCTTGTCCTCTCCACCGCCGTCATGTACATCTTCACTTTCACCCTTACTGGAATCCTATACGCCTACTTCGCAGGTCCTGCTTGTACCCTCAACAGATTCTTTATATCCTTCAACCTGGCTCTTTCCATCCTTATTACAATCCTTGCTGTACATCCCACCATTCAAGAGCATAACCCCCGCTCCGGCCTTGCCCCAGCTGGAATGGTTGCTGCATATTGCACTTACCTTATTGTATCTGCCGTCACCAACCACACTCATGAGTCTCAGTCCTGTAACCCCTTGCGCAACGGAGAAGGCACTCGCAAAACTGTCGTCATTTTTGGTGGAATTTTCACCTTCTTGTGCATAGCATATTCCACGACGCGCGCTGCGACCCAGAGTCGTGCTTTAGTTGGTAAAGGGAAGAGGAACAAAATCCAGCTCACTGACGATGAGAATGGCCATTCCGAAATGGGTTATGTTACCACACAACCAGGACGAACAGAGTCACCTCGGTACCAAGCTTTGCTGGCAGCAGTCAATGCAGGGTAGCTCATAATCCGTTGACTTCTGGACATCAATTCTAATTATATCGGCAGAGCTATCCCCGCGTCGGCTTTAGACGAGGAGGAGGATGATGAGGAGGATGATGTTGTTGGGGATACACGGGACGACGAACGCTCTGGAACACGTTATAACGTCAGCATCTTCTTCACTCCACACGTTGGGTCACTTCCTAATAGCCCTTTCTCAGTATTCATGGTTCCACGTCATCTTTGCTATTGCGGCGATGTACGTCGCCATGCTCCTAACAGACTGGTGAGTAAATGCCAATCATCTGGTTATTTTGAGTTCTGAAGTGTCCTTTTCAGGAACATTGTTTCCCAGCGTCCCATTGCAGAATCTACCGAGCCAGACGTTTATATTGGACGGTCGGAAGTGGCCATGTGGATGCGTGTCGTATCAAGCTGGGTGTGCATGGTCTTGTACATCTGGAGTCTGGTGGCTCCCGCAATCATGCCTGACAGGCAAGTTGAACATATTTCTCCGTCAATTCCTTGGCTAATAACTAGAGGCAGGTTTGGCGACTTGTG
Source organism: Tephrocybe sp. 9980TJB (assembly GCA_018220975.1). Taxonomy (NCBI): domain Eukaryota; kingdom Fungi; phylum Basidiomycota; class Agaricomycetes; order Agaricales; family Lyophyllaceae; genus Tephrocybe; species Tephrocybe sp. 9980TJB. The sequence continues at coordinate 44,303 of JABAJU010000118.1, forward strand.
AAGACATGCCAGTTTTACATACTTATGACCTTTACCCATTCCTTGTATATCTATGAAACTAATAATCAGCGGACCTAGGTTTTGAAATTATTCTGTCGGATTTAAAGATTTCCGTTAAATTTGATGAACGGAAGGGATAAAAGGTAGACAAGAAAAATATATGCATTAAGAGGGAATCGAACCCCCGGCGGGTCGAGCTTGTGCTGCAATGGCAACGACCCAGGTTACCACTACCCCATTAATGCGATGACAACTACCGTTGAAAAGAGATTTAGACCAAGTTGACTCATAAACGAATACGAATTCAGTGTTCATAAAAATATATCCAACTTGTGGTGGCAAGATCTGGATCTGAGCAGTGTTGCCAGTGGCTGAGCGCGACGCGTAGCACGTGATGCGACGCGCTGAGTCAATAAGAGTCAATAACACGAAAGGTCCGGTTGAAATGAATAATTGTTGCCGCCTAGCCTCATGTCTTCCAAAGTCAAATACACCTACGGGTCCAAAACATCCTCAATATCTCGCTCTCGATCTATTTTAGTACGCTCATCGCCGGTCTCTGACGAGCCATCGCTTAAACGAAAACGCCCCTTTCGAGAGCAGTCCAATATTTCGTTGGAAATTGCTCAGCCTCTAACTAAACGTTCCAGAACGTCTGTTAAGCCGAAGGCACGAACGAAACAATCTACGCATCAGAAGACTCTTACACAGCTCCACTTTTGCATCGACCAAACTATCCTGCGGACGTGCTCTCAATGCGGTCTGTCTTATACGAAAGGAGCTGCTGACGACGAAGCCTTACACCGAACCCATTGTTCGAGGATTCAAAAGGGTTTGGAATGGGGTAGAGAGGAGGAAAAGGAATCAATGAAAGCGGGAATTGTGCAGATAACAACACGGCGTCTCAAGAATGGTGAGAAGGGACGAATTGTCTGCTTCAACGCCGACGCTGGAGGAAAAGTCGGAAATAGGGTATGTCCCCTGTCCTATAACCTAGGTTGGTCAGTTTTGAACATTCCTTTGAAGCTTGCGTTGCTCCTCGAGACTATTAATCTAACGTTATCCTCTCCACCTCTCACGCCGGAAATCCTTCGCGACTCCAAGGCATATCTCTTCCTCCTTCCCTCTTCTGGATCCTCGGCGCGCGAGGTGATTGCTGGCTGTGTAATAGCGCAGCGCATCAGGACGGCGATGGCACTGGCTTCGCCCACAGAGTCCGCAGAAGCGAATGAACCATCTTCCGATCATCTACCTCCTCCCCTCGTAACAGTGGACTCCAGCGCAGGCCTTTTTTGTAATCCAAAGCCTCTGCCAACTCCTCTTGGAATTTCCAGACTCTTTGTTCCGTCTGCACGCCGCCGTCAAGGAATCGCACAGCATCTTTTGTCGGCTGCTGCAGATACATTCATACATGGCTGCCCCCTCGATCCCAAGAAAGGTCAGGTCGCATTCACGCAACCTACTGGCGACGGAAATGCTGTCATGCAGAACTGGGGTGCAGGAGCTGTTCGAATTTACGAAGAATGAATGATAATTACTTGTAATACCTGACGTGTATCTTTATTGCTTATATATGAACCTGTTCAAGTATGTAGCATAAGCTGCACAAGCATATTATTATTATGTGCCCCCGTACCGAGGACGAGCGTTGGGAAATTTCAAACTATAGTTTCTGCCAATAAAAATTAGCTTAGTCCACAGACAGAACCTCGACATCGATCTTCTTTAGCTCATACTTATGAGGATGGATCCTCGTCATGCAAGGTTTTTTTAGGTCTATTTGGATTGAGAGAGCAGACAGGAATTGCGGATGGGCTAGTTGCCTCTACTTTTGCTCCTGGTCTCGATATTGTTTTGCCCACTGCCAGGACGTCTCAGTACTAGGCAATGAACCATGACTCAAGAAAGGACGTACCTGCATAGAAGGGATGGGACGACTGGGCGGGACGGCACGGTACTACAGTAGCATTTTAGCAAGGAAGGTGTTTAGACAACCGCAAAGCAATGCACCTCTTTATCCGCACTGACAGACCAAACTGCGTACGTCACAGCGAAGATTCCTCCAAAAGCAATTGCAGTATTTGACCGCCAGTTCGAAGGTCGGGTCCACCAACCACCTAATTTCAGTGTTAAAGTTTGCCCTGTCTGATATAGCTAAGAGAGTCAAAGACAGACCTGCGGGTGACCAGACAAATTTGGGATACGGATATCTAGCACCTCCTCCCTAGCAACAGTTCAGTAACAAACATCTTTGGAGCAATGAACACACTCACCATGAGTTCTACGGTGTGGATGGTGAGCGAGGTGGAAATTACGTAACGCGATCGTTCCCGTATTGATTCTTGTATGTGGCAGACAAACAAAGTAAACTAACTTATTGTCCTTCGCGTTGAAATGCGTCTAGCTGCTCTTGTACCACCTTTATCTGCAGATATTGTATCTGCTCTCGAGAGTTGCGGAATACGAACAGATATTGACCTCTTATTCAAACCAGTTGTCGACGTATATCGTCAGTTACCTCCCGAGAGTAACATTTCCCTGTTAGATCTTGAAAATGCTGTCTCTCTGACGGCCCAGTTGGCCTTGGCACCAGTTTTGTCTGGTATAGAACTGCTGGATCAAGAAAAACAATCCCAAGCACGAGCCCCTACGTTGCTCAGTGGCATCGACGACCTCGACAACCTCTTGGGTGGTTTTGGCAGCCGACGTGTTATAGAGATCTCAGGAAGCAGACAATCTGGAAAGACGGTATGAAAACAGTGCCCCATCGTATTTTCGACATTCAATTGAATACAGGCTCTCGCTCTAAATATTGTTCTCCGACACTTGTCTGAGTCTGCGAAAACGCATGCGGTGTGGATAGACACTACTGGTGACTTTTCTGTAGAACACGCGACCGATGTCTTGAAGACATTTGAGCTAGAGGTCTTTGAGTTCATTCATACTTGCCGTTGATCATGCTTTAAATTTGACATAGGCGACGTCATCGGCTTTAGAAAGGCTTCAAATCTCCTTTGCCTTTGATGTTGAAAGCGCATATAACGTCCTGGAAGAACTACAGTCCTCAGTAAGTATGAAACGGAAATTTAAGTCTCTTGCAAACATTACACTGAGTACTTTGTACATAGAAATTTTCAACAGTTACTAGACCTACATGTATCGTGTTTGATGCCATAACTCCATTGCTTGGCCCTCTCCTCAGCGCCGTTTCTGCAAGGGGTCATGCTGCCATGACAGACTTCATGCGCTACCTCCGAGTTTTTTCTCGAGCAAACGCATGTCCTATTCTAGTGAGCACTAGACTTCTCGACCCAGTCTCCCGTTTCACGACTACAATCAGGTCATTAACCATACCTCTCTTTTGGTGCCATATTCAAACAACAGATCGGCTGTACGCAAACCTGCCCTGGGCCCCTCGTTTCAATTTATGACGGATGCCACTCTTTGGTTATCAAAGGATACCGAGAATACAATTTCTGACGGAGAGCAAGAATATCTTGTTCGGTCTGCCGAAATCTTAAGATCGAACTGCACGGTGATTCTCACACTTCAAATGGAGCTTCTAATGACTGACTGATTCTTGTTGATAGATGTCCAAGGCCCGCGCGTTATTCAAGATTTCGCATGGAAAAGTTCTTGGCCTTTGATACTGTGCTCCAAAGGCTACAGGATGCTCTAGTGTTGTCCAAATCCGGTTGCCTATACACCGCCTAACTACATACAGGCTTCCAACGTAGGTGAAGGATCCTCGATCATTCGCTATCAATAAATAACAAGATGTCTCGACTTCTTGGGCCAGTGTGCTTCTTACACATATTCCCCGACATTCACGCGTTCGTGAATTCACTAAATGATGATGTTGGACAATCCGACAAATACATACACATACTCGCACTCTAGGGTTCACGTTCAACTTGTGATCAGTTTCATAGTGACGGCGACATTCATATGATGATGGTCGACGCGTTCTGCAGAACAAGCTAGGTAAACATTTACCATGTAATTGGTGTTTTATTATCTTATCATGACGCTTGTTAGCAGTTGATATCGCTATGTACCTGCTCACGAATTATAATGGATGCATAGGCTCATCGTACGCAACGATAAGTAGGGGGTAGTTTTATTACATCCTACCCCTCTTGAATTCAAACGACTACTCAACTCCATCGCCACCCAACTCGGAAAATTTCTCTACACAAGTACATCATACTTAGCGCTCATTGAATTTGATCTTGTTCAATATACACATGCATGATGATCAATGTATGTAGATGCCAATAATGCTTACAAGTTACAACAGTCGGAGTTAACTTGTTCCTGACCATGACCACCATACACGGACGCAATCTGCAACCGCTTAAGATGACCTTCGAACTTCGAAGTTCCTTCCTTTCTTTCTCAGGCACCTCTGGGGCGACATATTCTCTGCTATTCATTTGAGTCCTGCTGTGGACACTCAAATGAAGGTACTACCTTAGACTTATATCTTCGCCATACCTGGACTATTTGAAGGACCCAATGGTAGAAAATGTCACTAGCCTGGCTGCGATACAATCTCAATTGTAGGGATAGATTGGCGGTATCATCATATTCTTCTAAATTCTACCTTCACAGGAACGACAACAATTACATTAACCTTGTCGCCTACAGTGAGTGCATATTTATCTCAAGATGTGTGTGAAATCTCATGTGGGATACTATCAGCTATCCTGTACTACGACTATGCATTGACACTCCCCGCCGAAGCTGAACGCTTTTGGCCTACACTATCCATCTCATGGGTATCAAGCTTCTTTTACCTCTGTCGCTATCTTACACTACTCGGCCACATCCCTGTTATGGTTCAATACTACTGGTCTTCACAGGTCGCAAACAGGGCACAGGTGTTGTCATTTTGTTCAAGTTGTGGTATGGTGGCTCATCGCGTATTTTACTTACAATTAGGTGTACGTTGGTCATTTTATTCAGTCGATGCGATGTTAGTTCTCAACAAAATCTGGTTCACTTCAGTTGTGCCTCACTCGCTTTATATCACCAATATCTTGCGGTTATAATTCAAGTCATTGTTGGCAGTAAGCATCATCAGAACAAATCTATCTCCAAACGCATTCCAATTTTTTTTCTTGTCCTCAGTCCTCCTCATCATGCGTACCTATGCTCTTTATGAGCGCAGTTTGAAGGTGCTTCTGTTTATCTGCGCATGTGGGTCGGCTGTTGTCGCCTTCGGAACTGTAAGTGGTTGGCTCTTCTGTTTGGATTTCCCTTACAGACTGTTTTTGTGCAGTGGTCAGTGGCTGCTGGACACAGTACTCCGTCCATCGTCATCTCCCCAGATATCGGTTGTATTCCACCACTATCCGATGATGCGTATGTATAATCACTTGGATTTCTGTTGCGTAAGTTAAAAGAGTATTGTAGCGCAAATCGTATGTTGCGTGATGCGAGAAAAATGAAAGATTTGGTGATCTGATGATCTTCTCTAATTTCACTCCAGGTCTCGGCAACGCTTGGATTGGGATGCTATTATTCGATGTTCTGATATTCACTATGACTGTTTTTAAATCTTGGAAAAGGCGTCAAGGCGGTGACAGATCCTTGTTCCATGTTCTACTTCGCGACGGTAAGTCTTCAGATTGACGATTACCATGACAACTAACTGAGAAACAGGGGCTGTTTATTTTGGGTGGGTCTTATCAATATTCTTTTGAGCCCTATTGTTGAAATGCTTCTAGGATCATGGCACTTATTGGCCTGGTGAACATTGTAACTTTTCATGTGAGTGTTTTAGGTATTCTATCCTCCCCTCTCTAGCATATTCTCATACCGTCATAGATGCCCGGCGTAAGATTCATAGCCCATCCTTGAAGAGTAACAATGGATAGTTTGTTTTGTTAGGTCTACCAACGAGGATGTGTGACGACATTCGCCAACATGTTAGTTCCGGTGGCATAGACTTGCGCTCTTCTAGTACTCAAGGCTCTTTTACAGAATGTCAAGCACGATGATGTCTCGCCTTATGCTTAATCTCCGCGATCCTAAATTACTGCGACACCATGCACGCATGCCAACTGGCCATACTCGCACCACTTATCCAGTCCTTTCCACTGTACTTGAATTCAACACTGTCTCGGATGCGACAACCGCTACGACAAATCAAGGACTACCCTAGATTATTGCACTTCCTCTTTTACGGGTGAGTGCTTTGCCATTGGTGCATTCCGCGTGCTAACCGCGAATAACATGCCGCAGGTGGTGCGTAATGGTGCACCTACGTTGTATCAGCTACTGGTCTCCTTGCTGTACTCAGTAGACATTTGTATTTTTTATTCTCCCCAGCAAACTCCTTGACTTCACTTGGATCCGGTCTGTGAGTCGAATTTCCTTGAGTAATCGGTCCTCTAATTCCACTCCTGCCTCAAATAAGCCTTCGTCGCATCATGCGAGGTATATATACATTCCGTGATCGATCTACTCCACCAATATGCATCATATCGGGCAGTTGATGAATACAGTAAGCGTTGCTGTTGCCAAATCTCAGTCCGAGGAGGACGTTGGCGCTTATCTAGTGGAGAGAGATCGGCTTTCAAACCATTCTACCATGCCTTTTGGAGGCATGTCTAGGGTGGGTACACCGAAATTCATTTCATTGCTTCCGTTGCTTCCGTTCTATCCGAACTTATGAAATTTGCATCCTTCTTGTACGGTTAGAAAAACCATTTCATTCGGCGTGATTGCGACGATCATCGGCGATCTTACGCTGATGCCCGCATGGCTAGTCTGAAGTACTTAGTTTTAGGTTTAGCTTGAAACTGTTTGGCGAAGGTCCTCCTGCCCCGATCATATAAAAGGATGATGTACTTGCCTGGCTTCGAGCTGATTTCAACTGCACTCGTTGAAAGACGCCTCAATGGCGGATAACGTCTTAGCTGCTTCTATACAGTATCAATTGTACGTCATTCACTGCTCTTTCTTAGTTTTCTCTGATATTCCTCTTTATCTGCAGGATAAGAAATAATTACTTGAATCTCGTCTCGTATAGTAAGATGTTATCTCTACCATCTCATGAAAACCCAGGCTTAGAAAATTGACTCTGATAGCTGTACTATATTATGACTACACATTGACACTTCCCCCTGAAGTTGACCGGTTCTGGTCTACTCGATCTCTTTCATGGGTCTCAGGATTTTTCTACTTAAACCGGTATCTAACGCTCTTTAGTCACGTCCCTCTCGTATTCCAAGACTTTTGGGCCTCCACAACTTCCAACAGAAGACAGGTGTGTATGTCAATGTCACCTTGTTAGGATTTTTCGTCTTATCACTTATTTATGAGATGTACGCTTCCAAGTCATACTTCTCTCGCAGAAAAGACCACGAGTGTTGCTTCCTAGATGCTCTTTTCTGGCTGTCTACCACCAAAGTCTTGCGGTAATCATTCAACTGATTGTCGGGAGTATGTGTCTTTGCTGCCTTTTGCAGTTGCGCCTCTTACATCATCTAATTCTTTGCTGTGCATATCAGTCCTCCTCATTATGCGAACATATGCCCTATATGACCGAAACATTCGGGTACTCTTATTTACCTGTGCATGTGGACTGGCCGTCGTCGTTTTCAGCGCTGTGAGGATTCTGTCTTCATGCTCTACAGTTACAGCTTCTTCTAAGGCAGCTTCACATGCATCAGTGGTCAGTGGCATCCAGGAATGGTCGCAAAGAAACCAAAGATAGCCCACAGTTTGCTTGTACGCCATCACTTGATCATGCAGAGTGAGTGCTGTAGATTTTATCCGAAGCGTTGTAAGATAACATCCTGCTTCAATCCTAGTGCAACTCGTTCGTAATATGTTACGTGATATTACGGATACATCTAAGCGCTGACAATTTTGCTCAGGACTCGCACATGCCTGGATTGCATTGCTGCTGTTTGATTTTGTGATCTTTTCGATGACGATGCGCAAGTCGTGGAGACAGGAAAATAGGGCTGGAAGGCTCCTCTTCAAGGTTCTGCTTCGCGATGGTGCGTACGTTCGATGTTCGATGCATCAGGTTTACCGATGCTATGAGGTTGATCGACAGGAGCCATTTACTTTGCGTAAGCAAAACCGCCCACCTTTGATATGATGCTGATACCAATATAGAATCATGTCCTTTGTGAATCTCATGAACGTTCTGACGTTCTACGTATGTAAACACTTTTTCGAGTCTGTTTGCAGTGAGTAATGACAATTATAGATATCTCCAGTAAGCCCTTTAGTCATACACCTATTTTCTTCAAAACAACGTGCGTTCTTCTAGGAATACCAACGAGGAGTTGTCACGACCTTTACCAATATGTCCGCGATCTCTCCTTTTTGAGCTCTGGCCGTCGATCACTGAACACTTGTACTTGTATCCATGGTTATATTCAGATCCTCAAGCACGATGATGTCCAGGCTCATGCTTAACCTACGCGACCCAAGGATCATAATGCAAATGCCAATTACCAACCATACACATTCAAGGGCTGATCCCGTCCTCTCCTCGATAGTCGATTCAAATCACACCCCGACTTCGGACGTAGCCACTTTGGCCATGATTCAGGAATCCTAAGTAAATTTGTATTTTATTTCGCTTAGACATCTTTGTTCATGTAATGCCGTCTCCAGAACCACAACACCTGGATGAGGCCTCTAGGTTATGTGTTAGATATAGGTTGATGCCACGCCAATCCTCCTCCAGAGGTGGGATCGGTCATGTCACCCCCACCCGTCAATCTGTTTCATGCGTATACTTATGCTGTAACTGAAATCAATCTGAGCTCCAGCCATTGTTACAATAATAGCTTGTTGCAGATCGAGGCTTGCACACCGACCACATATTGGGTTTAAGGGGAAACGGAATTTTGTGGGCAATCACTGGAGCTTCACAGATCGTCACTCCTATGAAACCATCTCACATGTCCTGACGTTCTGTGCTTTCAAGTCTTAGAATCTTATTCGGAGTTGTAACGACCTTTGCGAATATGTCCGCAATCTTCATAACTCAAGCTATACTGCGGACGTTGAGGGCCATTCTTCTTTTCGAATCGCCAAGCACAGGACGATGATATCCCAGCTATGCTTGACCTACGATCTAACCTTCATAATTGGATATTGAACGTTGATTACTAACTATACGTGACATTCAAAGATCCAAGAGAGGCTGATCCTGTCTCACTTTTCGATTCGTCTAGCCTCAGGTTTGTACGCAGCGATTCAGGAAATCATAAAGTAAATTCGTTTTGCACAAACATTGTCTTTGTTCATCGATGCCACAGAACAGCCGCTGATAGTGCCGTCTACAGAACCACCTTACCCCTTTCCCTCAACAACCTGGACGAAATTATAGTTTGATGCGACGCCAATCCTTCCCCTAGGTAGGATCGATCATGTCGCAATCACTCTTCAATCTTCTTCATGCGCATACTTATGTTGAACCTATTGCCTCTAAGGAAACCCGAACGGTCCTTCACCAAACCATTCGTGAGCTATTCAGCGAAAAATTGGACACTGAAACAGATGCGAGTGCTCCAGCATCCGAAGATGGTCACCCTCGCAAAATCTGAGCGCCAGCCATTGTTACAATAATAGTTTCAGTTGGTAAGCAAATCTGAGAGCCCTTTAAATACGCCTAGGTCACAAAGTAACGACAATCACTCGCATCTGCACCTCCATGCTTGAGAAGGCATCAGGGGCCGAGAAGCCTGACATCCGACCAGGTGGTCAGCAATCGTTCTGATCGCCTTGGTACATATATGCATAAATCGAGGAGTGCCTTTAGAACTTTCCCAACCCACTCAGAGCCTGCAGTGAGCTCGTTTTCGAGTGCTTTTCCCAGCGATGGTGGACGATGGCAACTCTATAGTGACTCAGATGTAAGTTCCTCAAAACTCTTACTGGCACATATATCAATGACTCTTACGCAGACTCAGCAACAACTACATCAATCTCGTCTCTTACAGTGAGGCTCTCAACCCAGCTTGAAAAAATGTTTTTACTCATCTTGTGCACGGCCAAAGCCATGCTCTACTACGACTATGCATTGACAGTCCACTCCGAAGTCGAGCGCTTCTGGTCGACTCGGTCTCTTTCATGGGCTTCAGGTTTCTTTTACCTTAACCGATATTTAACACTTCTCGGCCATGTTCCCTTCATTCTTCAAGACTTCTGGGACGCAAGCAGGACAAGAGTGAGTCTTGTGTGAATTTATTTCGTCTATCCGACGATGATTATTTTGTAGACGTAAGTCCTAGTTTTCTGTGGTAATATCTTAAAACCATGTATACGAAACCGTGTACCTCCCAGATGCACGTCTTTCTCCGTTTATCACCAGTATCTCTCGGTCGTGATTCAAACCATCGTCGGAAGTATGTCTAGAATTGTCCATTCTATAGCTCCACTCCTCTAAACATCCTTGCAATTTAGTTCTTCTGATCATGAGAACCTATGCTCTCTATGATCGAAATTTTCGAGTGCTTCTAATTCTTTGCGCATGTGCTCTGGCCGCCATTGTGTTCGGTGCTGTAAGCCTCATTATATAATACTACACTCAAACCCCCTCTGATGTACCATATGTATGTACAGTGGTCAGTAGCTGCTGGGCGCGGGCAGGAAGAAGTTACTTCAAATGACTCCACTGATCAGATGCAGGGATGTATTTCTTCATTGAGTCCTTATGAGTAAGTACAGCTGTCTAACTCTGCTCAAGCTATGTGTTCATTCACCAGAGCAAACCGTCTGTACGTTTCTCTAGGGCACTACGCGTACTCATTCCCCAGTACTATTCCTCACACAGGTCTGTCAAATGCGTGGATAGGAAACCTTCTTTTCGACGTCGTCATCTTCATTATGACCGCCTATAAATCTTGGAGACGGGGAAGCAGAGAGGGCCACTCCCTCTTTAAAGTTCTCCTACGAGACGGTGAATTCGAAACCACAACTGCTCGGATACCTTTTCTTGAGCTAATTCTACATATATCAGGAGCAATATATTTCGGGATTATGTCTGTTGTCGGGCTGATGAATATCATAACATTCCGCGTACGCTTGAATGTTCTATGAGCCTGTAATGGCAATTCTGAAGAGCTACATAGATATCTCCTGTGGGTTTCTCTGGTACTTGATCTGGAGCCCACGACATGGCAATTAAAATTAAATCTAGGCATATCAACGAGGAATGATTACAACCTTCGCCAACATGTTCGTCCTACCCTATTAATTGTCCTGGATGATTTAATTGTTGGCGTGGTCTTACTTTCTTACAGCTCATCAAGCACAATGATCTCCAGACTTATGCTTAATCTACGTGACCCAAAACTCGTGATGCGTTGGCCAACTGATTACTCTCGTGCGGCCACCGAGCCACGTCTTTCTGTCCTCAACTTCCATACTTCACCAGGTGTGGCAACTACATTTACGAGGCAGTAAGATGGATTTCGACAGTCCTTCAAACTTCGTGAACAGAGACGGGTTTATCCATGGCTTTCTGTGCGAGAAACTGGTGTAGTATCTTGACAAAGTCTGCATCTCTTTAGTCTACTATCTCGTCGCCACACCGTATACACCCCTTGATCCAACGAAACATTGATAGGTACTAACTAGATGGGTATGTGATGTCATATCGAATAAAAGACGGCTGTGCTACAGCGCCTTTTCCAAAGCGATTATGTCTTCCATGACTTTGTAGTGCTTGTTTTCGTGGAGATTTTCGACATCCACAGCCTTCAAGGGCCCGCGCACAGTCGTACCTCCATAACCAAAGTTCTTCGAGACAATACCTTTGACGCCACCGATGCCTCCAATTCTTCCTATTGCCCAGTCTGCATGGGCAAATTTCCCCTGAAGCTCCATAGCCTCTGTTATTTTCCCCTCCTGATACAACTCGTATAGCTTGACGTGCAGTTTGGGTAAAACATTGACGAGGGCAGCAATCGTCCCCGCGCTACCCGACAACAGTCCTTGCGTTAACAGATCCGAGCGACCGGCGTAGACCGCAAATTCCGATGAGGAGAAGCGGGTAGTAAGGCGGTGCAGCTTCCCCATGTTCCCACAGGATAATTTTGTCCCAACGATGTTTGGGTGCTGGGCAAGCGTGGCAATCGTATCGGAATCCAAATCCTGGCCAGCGGTCACAACAGGGAAGTTGTAGATCATAACAGGTATAGGAGATGTGTCTGCAACCTAGAATCAAGTTATATCCTGGAAAATCAACAACACCATGAAGTACTTGCCTCACAATGGAATCGAATGATGTTTTCGATCGTCATTTGAGGGGGCCAGGTTGAAGGAGTTAACACGAGAACGTGAGATGCACCTGCATCTCTAGCATCTATGCATAGCTTCTTTGTTTCGCGCGTCGATTGAGCTCCCGTTCCAGCAATAACGAGAACATCTTTGAAATCGTTCTCGTTGAGAGTCTTTCGTGTGAGTTGGATGGCCTCTTTACGTTCCTCGTGTGATCTATAGGGAAAGGTTACTTCACATCGAAGAATACGATACATGCGACCTATGCATACAGATGCTGTGCTTCTCCATTGGACCCTTGGACAAGGATCCCAGTTACACCGCCCTGCCACGGATTAATTCTGATAATTTGACTGGAAGAAAGATCTTACCTGGGCAAGCCGCAGGACGTGCGATTGGATGGCAGGTATATCAAAGTCCTCATTTTCTGTGAAGAACAAGACTGCAGGAACATAGATGCCAGGGGGTGGTGCGGAGGGCATGATGGTTGGGTTAGAGAAGTTGAAATCTAATCTTACCTGGTGGATCGGAAGTTAGATTCGGAACGCGTGCCATGGACGGCAAAACGTAGTCAGTCGGGATGATGCCAACAGCCTACGCTACACACGTATAAGTTATGAGGTAGTGAATCGTAACGGTTCCTGTGTACTCGCAGTTCATACCCTTACATACCGCAAAACTTGCTGCAACACGTTTAATTGACGAGGGAGGCGGTTCAATGTATAATCCATTACGAAATTGTTTCTTCGTGGCCTATAGCCTAAATACCTCAAGAGGCAGCTGGGAGTGCCACGACTTGTACATCGCCAATATAGCACATTTAATGCTTCTGGATCCCTGCGACGAAGATACGTGTCCCCTTCCCCAGCAGCCTCCCGCCATAAGCGTGTTAAGACCATATCTTACTCGTCAATACTGCGATCCGTCGCTCGGACATTTAGAGTACCCATCGATGTGGCTATTGTGGGCACGGCCGGTTTTCGGTATGCCAACTACAAGTTTGAAGGTATTTCATCCTTTCAATCTCCTAAATAGACTTTCTCCCCAACTTTTGGGAATAACTCCGGGGAACTACCATTGGTCGGAGAACATCTGCCCAAGACACTGCCAGAGACTTGATTGGAACGACCTCTGACAACTTCAAGACAGCTTCCGAGGGCCACAAAGTGAGGCAGGATGGGGCAAAGGACCGTTTGAAGTACTTGTTCAACAAAGGCAAAGGGTCTGAAGGTGGAGAGAACGGGAAAAGTGGGTCAGAGATCCGTTTGAAGGACTTGTTCGACCAGGGCGAACGGAAGATGAAGAGAATGGGCATGGTCAGAAAAAGAACCGTTTGAAAGACCTGTTCGACAAGGGCTTTAAAAAAAGGGTTGGAAGGTGAGGAGAATGGGCAGAGTCGGAAGAATCGTTTGAAGGACTTGGTCTCATCAGGGGAAAGGGCCTGATTGTGACGCGAACGACGAAGCTGCTCCAATGGCTAGTTCAGACAAGAACCAATCTTCGTAACTCTTTTAAAGTAGATGTTTGATTGCCGGCGATCAGTCAACATTGCAATCTAATCTTATCACTCTTGGTCCATGGACCATCCGGAACGCGTGGTCGGCATGTGGCTGATCGCAACATTTCCTGTATACTCTCAGTTCACACTTTCACAAGGCTACCAAACTTGATACAGGGCACGCACGCACACACACCGTCGACGAGGGAGGTGGTTCAATGTATAATTCATTAAAAAAGCGTGTCTCTGTGGCTCTCTCGTCTCGCAAGGCGATTTCCTATGGTCTGAACACATCGAGGAGGCAGCTGGAGGTGCCGCGGCCTGTGCATCGCCAATATGCCACATTCCACGCTTCTGGATCCCTCAGACGGAGATACGTATCCCCTTCACAGGCGGCTTTGCGTCATATGCATGTTAGGGCCATATCTTACTCATCCATACCGCGATTTGTCGCTCGGGCATTCAGAGTACCTATTGCTGGGGCTACTGTGGGTGCAGGTGGATTTGGGTATGCCAACTACAAGTTTGAAGGTATTTTATCTTTTGCATCTTCATACCTTTGCCACCTCAACTTGTTTTGGTAGAACTCCGGAAAACTACCAATGGTTGGATATCATCCGTACAGGACACTGCCCAAGACCTGATTGAAACGGCCTCAGACAGCTTCAAGACAGCTTCTGAGGGGCTCAAAGCGATGTCTTCGAGTATACCGGAAGTCAAGTTGCCAGATATCAACCTGGAAACCCCGCAGTTTTTGAAGGACTTATTCTCATCAACTGACAGAGGGGACAAGGGAAAAGACTCTGACAGTGAAGAGAATGGGGAGAGTGGGGAAAATAACCGCTCGCCTCAAGACGAAGCTGCTATCGCTGCTCTCATTGCTGCTACCATGTCCTCCCCGTCTGACACGAAGGCCTCCGATGAAACTTCTGCTCTAGACCCACGACAGAACGGCCTGATGCATTTGACGCGCAAACTTATCGAAATTCGAAGCATGCTGCTTAGCATCGACCAAAGCGATGCACTCAAATTGCCCAGTATCGTTGTCATTGGTAGTCAAAGTTCAGGGAAGAGTTCGGTTTTGGAAGCCATAGTTGGTCATGAATTTCTACCCAAGTACGTCAATCTATATGCTTTTCTTGATTCTTTTGGCTCATCTTCTAAAAGAGGCAACAACATGGTGACACGGCGACCAATCGAATTGACTCTCATTCACACTCCAGCAGAGAACGGTAAAACTCCTGTTGAGTATGGAGAGTTCCCTGGCTTAGGCTTAGGGAAAATGACCAACTTTGCCGACATCCAGCGCACCCTGACCGACCTCAACCTCGCTGTCCCTGCATCCGAGGCTGTTTCCAACGACCCTATTGACCTTCGCATCTACTCTTCCAATGTTCCCGACCTCACCCTCATCGACCTCCCCGGTTACGTTCAAATATCCTCTCTTGATCAGCCCGAAACTCTGAAAGAGAAAATCGCCGTTCTCTGCGACAGGTACATCCGTGAACCCAACATCATCCTTGCCGTGTGCGCAGCCGATGTCGACCTCGCCAATTCACCCGCTTTGAGGGCAAGTCGCAAAGTCGATCCTTTGGGTCTTCGCACAATCGGTGTCATCACCAAGATGGATCTTGTACCACCCGAGCAAGGTGCCAGCATTTTGGCCGGCAACCGATATCCTCTTCATCTTGGATACGTTGGTGTAGTCGCAAAGTCTTCGGGGAAGGGCAAGAAGGATTCAACAGCTCTCGTCGCCCAGCGGGGAGAGAATGACTACTTTGGTTCTCACAGAAACGTGTTTGGCAGTTCAACTTCTCTGATGGTTGGCACAGACACCTTACGACGTCGCCTTATGGAGGTTCTCGAGTCCTCTATGGCGTCTTCACTCCATGGGATCACTAACGCCGTTCAGCTCGAGTTGGAGGAGGCCCAGTACCAGTTTAAAGTCCAATACAACGATCGACGTATCACCGCTGAATCTTATGTCGCCGAAACCATGGATGCCCTGAAGTTGCGTTTCAAGGATTCAACCCAACAGTTCAAACGTCCCATAATCCGAGAGAAGCTGAAAGGGATGCTAGATGACAAAGTCATGGATGTCCTGGAGCAGCTGTACTGGCTAGACAGACGTGCGCCAGAGCTGGGGACCCTTGCTGCAGACCCGAAACTCAAGCCTGAGGATATCGAGGCCTATTGGCGACACAAACTGGAGGCGGCATCTTCGCTGTTGACTAAGTCTGGCGTGGGACGCGACTCGACTCTTCTGGTTGCAGATGGACTACGTTCACTCATCGACTCGATCGCATCTGGGGAACCCTTCACCTTCCACCCGCGCGCCTCTGAACGACTCATCCAGTTCTCGCACATGATCCTGAGGGACCGCATTGGCGTCACTTCAGACCAGGTGGAGAATTGTATCAAGCCTTACAAGTACGAGGTGGAAGTGGAACCCCGGGAATGGGAACAGGGACGGCAACGGGCGATTGAACTCTTTGAGAAAGAGGTTGTAATGTGTGAGACGAAGCTCAAGGATATTCGAACTAAGGTTGGCGGGAGCAGGAGGTTGGGCGGTCTGGTGGCATATGTGAAGACATTGGAAGAGAAGGAAAAGGAAAGGAAGGAGAGGCTTAGAGAGAACCCCCAGACCTCCGATAATGAACAGCTGGAGCAAACCCCAGAGTCGTATCGCTACCCACCGGCACAGATCATCGATGGTAAACAACTTTCTTTCCTGATCCATAAAACTTTTTTGATGACAATTTATCATTAGCCCGTCATGCGATGCTCTACACTGACCGGCTAAGTATCCTCAAGCTTAGGCTCCTTGCTCTCAAATCTAAACGTTGCCGCGCTGGTCCTGAGAATGATGCTTTATGCCCTGAAGCTTTCCTCAACGTCGTTGCCGAGAAACTGGCCTACACATCCGCAATGTTCATTAACATTGAACTTCTTGATCAATTCTTCTACCAAGTACGCACTCTCACAGTTCAATTCTACTACAATGAGCTCACAAGCTATCTTACTTAGTTTCCTCGCGAAATTGACTCTCGCTTACTTTATGACCTGGACCGCCGGGAGATAGTTGAATTTGCACGAGAAAATCCTGTGGTCAGAAGACATCTCGATTTGCAGGAGCGTAAAGACAAGCTGGAGGAAGTACGTTGTTTGATATCTCTCTTTCTTCATTCCGTTTCTTATTTTGTGTAGGTCATGAAGCAACTCAATAGTTTATCCACGCTTCGTTCAGATCCTCAGCCTGCTCCACGTCGACAACGTGGGCTGTTCGGCAATATTTTCTAGACATTCATTATCCTGTTAGGTGATGTCAAACGCCCATATAAATTCCTATAATTCCACACATACTCCACTACTACCCCATACTACATATATTGGGAGTATCGTACACGGTTGACGACACATCCTATTTGTCCTTGATGTAAAAGGATATATGGATTATGAATACATACAACATTTCCCCTCGGTACATGGATCAGAGTTTCGCTTTACCCTGCGCACTCTGAGGTAAAAAATAAATAAATAGACAAGTCAGACCCCTTTCTAGGATAGAAATGCAATTTACCTTGAGAACGATGTCAAGTTTGGTAGCCAGCATAATGTTTCCTTTCGTCTTTAGCTTGCCAGTCATAAACGCCTTTTGACCGTTGAGCTATAGCCATCCCGTTGTGGTTAGTGCACCCATAAGGCGGCTAAAGGGGCACATACCTTCCCAGAAGCCAGCTCCGAAAAGGTCTCATCAGAGAGAATAATGGTGACATCTGCCTTGGGTTTTGCTTTTCCCTTGTACACGGTGCCCTCCTTCTTCAAGTCAATTGACCAGGTCGCAGTCTCCTTCTTGTCATTGGATACTTGAAGCTCGAAGATCCCATTCGTCTAATGCGTGAATTGAAACTAGTGTATTAACATAAAGGTAAAGACGAACCTTCTTAATCAAAGCCTTCTTTTCGGTCTCACTATACTTGGAGAACGTCTCGTGAAGGGTGGAAATGAGTTCAGAAGTCTTTAGGTGAGCCAAGAATTAGCAAAAGCACTGAGTATAAGGAGAAATGAAAGGTACTTTGAATCCTGGGACCTTGATATCGGACATGACAGAAGGTGAAAGTGATGAGAAAGAAGAATACGATTACGCAGGTCCTTATAAAAGTTGGGGATTCACAACATATGATGACATATGATAATGGACGCCACCATGTGACCTCTCGGTATACCCGATCAAAATCAAACCTATAGCGAATGACGCGTGTGCCCTTTCTTGCCAGCTTACACTGACTCAGGACAGTATCACTCTGCAACGCCTGAATTGCGAAAGTCTTCGCGTTTGAAGAATCAACACCAGCCACCTTCCACATCAAAGCCCGATGCCCATTTCCCTAGCCCATCACCTCCGCCGCCTCCCAAACGACGCAAGACTAAGACTAAGACTACGACTGCAACACACACCACAAATGAACGAAGGATAAGGGGTGTCTGTCGAAAGCTACGATTAATTACTGAGATGCCTCTCGACATTCTTTATGAGACCTTCAGTCACCATGAACCATCAGGCCTTCTTAATCCCTGCAGAGCAAATAGAGATCTCTTCGGAGCATGCTGCTGAACTTCCAGGTCAATCCAGTGTGGAAAGCAGTAAGGATCCCTTTATTACCTCAAGAGCAGCTTCGATTAAACCTTTTTCAACATGGAAGATTCGCCACTTGAATTACCATAGGACATGTCTTACCCTACCTATGCCTTGCTGTTATTCAGCACAGAGTGCCACCGTACTGGAAGGTCAGAGCACCTGGTCAAAGTGGGCCCATTTCTCGTCTTTACTGTCAGAAAACGAATCTAATAGTATTGGCACCGAAGAGATCAAGGGCTGCTACCCTTCCCTCTGTTGTTACCTCTATACCTTCAAGCCCTGAATGCCCCTCACGGCACTCCCGAAGCTATTTGTCAACAACTTTGGGAGGAAGGTGGGTGTCATCAAATTGTTCAGGTTAGGAACTTGAGCTAGCTTTCCTAGGAACGGACAAGCTTGCTAAGATTCTTAGAGCAAACAAGGCGCAGGCGTTGAAAGACGGAAGTAACATCCTTCTTATTCCTTTTACTCTCTTATTCACATGACACACGTGCTTAGTATGGTATGGAGCAAATGCGCGAGGAAGTTATGGCCTAAAGAAAAAAAAACCACTTCATCTTCCTCGAAGTCCAATGAAAGACCATCCTCGTGCCACGTATAGATATACTTAGCCGCCTGTACATCGTCGCCTGTACATCGTCAACGTTGATAGCCAACCCCGTCAATCTCCTATTCCTGGGCTTCCAGATCTTTGTAACAAAGAATCGTTTCGGTCACTGCCAATTTTCAGCCCCAACGACACAACACTCACTCGAGCCGACTTTGGTGCATACAAAGACGATATTCCAAGAGTATGCTCCGAATGGGTGGAATCAAAGGCGGAAGGACTGCAAGCCTTGCTTCCGCCCGAAAGCCCACATCTCGAGCTAGCGGTATCACAATGGTACCTAGAACCGATTGAAACACAAATGCCTTATCGCATCAAAAGCTGAATTCACCACGAGCGATGCCAATGAAAGGGTGATGTATGCCCTTGCTATGCCACACGCCCGCCCGCGGAATTGGGGCGGTTCGCAGGTCAAGTATTACAAGGCAGCAGTGAAACGTGTGAGTGAAGTCATCAAGGCATGCGGGGCAGATTCACTTACGGTAACTGCAGAAGAAATGGATACACTCGACTGTCAAGTCAAGTGCCATCGCTGTCCCGAGGGGATTGGGATATGGTGGGCCGCAGCGGTAGGGTGCATCACTTCAAGAGAGAGGAGCAAGCTAAAGTTTTTCATTCCTAGGTAGTTCACGACATTGACAACCACAGTTCATGGGGGAGTCGGCAGCAACGGTGGAGATTGTTGGAGAATGCGGACGAACTGAAAAAGGTGAAGGTCACGGAATACAACATGCCAATTTGTACTGGATGCAAGGGTTGTGATGAGGTTATGCCCTTGGACTCGATGCGACGGCACCTTGGACATGTGTAAGTACTGTATTATTATTTAGAGATGGACTATTGGTAATTGAGGTATGTGTAGGCACGAGCGTGATGGAGGAATCTATTCAGGAGCACAGGCATATACCGAAAGGTGTAGCCAAAGTGGAAGACAGGAGACACGTTTGCGCCATTGGACAGTAGAGTAGAATAGCGGCAGGATAGACATTGTTTACAAGGCAAAGGCACGTTTGTACAAACAAAGCTTGCACGCAACCACCACGATGAAGTTCATCGAAAATCCAGCGCTTTCACGATTGGCGCAGACATTGACTCACGACGGCCCAGAATGCTCAGTTCATTGTCGTATGGAGGCTTACAGCTGCAAGAATGTAAAGCGCGACAAGAAACTCTTTAAATCACTAGAGTCTGCATATCAAGACGAAGTCTCACACTCTCCTCCTCTTCCTTCGTGGCTGACCCTCGACAAGGAGAGTGAGATGACCCCATTTGGCCCAATGGACCAGCATGCTTCTCGCAAGACACTCTACTTGCTCATCGCAACCCTCAACATCGCATTCCCTGACTACGACTTCTCCGATGTTCGCCCCTCCCATTTCAACAAAGAGCAAAGCGGCGCTAGCGTTCTCAACTCTCTCAGCAACACTTTGGTAGCACCTCATCGCTCAGGAATGACAGCTCCTCGCACATACTCCTCATATCCACCCACATCACCTGACTTTTTCCCAAACTCCGTCCCAACCTCATCTTCACCCTACCAACAACTCCTTCCCAGTCCTCTTGCTCCCCCGCCAATAGTCTCTGGCACCCATCCCACCCTCTTTCGTCTCATCGACGATGTCATCGGCCTCTCTGAATGCGAAGTCTACTCCTATGCCCCTGAGATAGACTCTGACCCCCACGCAAACGACCTCTCTGATGAAGAAGACGACATCGCATCAATAGCAGACGAAGACTCGTCTTCTGATGACGGTGCGTTTGAATTTGACGACTACGATATCGATGAAGCGTACCCACGCACTTACGGCGAGGCACACTCAATACCGTTGCCCGCTCCCCGCAAGGAGCCCGAGTATCTCTCCGATGATGGGTCTCCTTCCTACCCTCACATACGCATGAAACGCAGAGGCGCCCTCCTTTGGTCCTCCCACTGGTTTTTCCTCAATCGCAAATTGAAACGGATATTGTTCGTCACCGTCTGGGCTCGCACAAGAGGTCTGGCGCGCTCCTGGTCGGATGAGGAATTGTACCCCATTTCGAGCGCAAAGGATATGGACAATTCCGAGAGATTTGTCGGATGGGAGGGTGGTGTCGGCGCTGGTGCACGTGCGATGGGTTTGAAGGCCGCTGCTTGATTACGAGCGTTTATCTGTGAGTGACGTTGATATTCTTCGAAAATCAATCATATTGACCTCAAAAGCCCCCGGATTCCACCATGCCGCTTCCTCCTTGAATGTTTCCCTGTTCTCCATGCCCGACTTCTCAACCCTACTCAGAGCTCGTCAGCGGTTGTACATTATGGACTTGATATCTTTTACCTTAGCCCATGAATATCCCTTCGATCCTCTCGTATCTTGACGATCATGTAAATCTGTATCATGCCTAACATCGTATCAATATTTATCTAGCAGAATCAAGAGACAATTGCACTCGCCAAGATGGTGTGCTGAGGCGTTGAAGCACATGAAACTCTTCACGCGATGTCAGAATGTACAAGCGAAGACCACCATAGCCCTGCACAAGTAGGGACTCGACGGGAAATGTATAACGGCATAAGAGATGTAGTTGGGAGAGCGAGTGGGAAATAGGTCCATCAAGCACACAGTAGACGGAACATTGTCGGGGTCACGCATTTTCTCCGAGGAAGGGAGGAAATTTGGACGAATGGGTGGAACAGTAGTGAGTGAACAGCACAAAGCGCTCAGGTTACATGGCCCACTGTTCGGCCGGCTCACTATAGTGATGACTCCATTATCCGTGACTTGACTGACTTTATAGTTATGCAGGCGACTTGGGGAAGAATCGAAAGACGAGAGAGAGAGGAAGAAAATTTCGGGCAGGGAATTAGAGAGGGCGCTTCAATTTTTCCGTTTAGCGACGCGATATCGATGATAATCTCGTGCCGACACAGGCGCCCAAAAATCTTTTTCCTCGCACTGATCTCGTTGTTGTAGGAACAATCACGTGAGATTACATGGATTTATTGAGATCAGTTTAATTGATAAGGAATCTTTCACGGCCTTATGGTCTAGTAGCATGATTCCTGCTTTGGGTCATTCGTCCATCTTGCAGGAGGTCGTGGGTTCAATTCCCACTGAGGCCCGCTTTTTGAGCTTTTTTGCTTCTTCCTGAATGTATATCCCACACGTTTGAGGGAGCGTTTCAGCCGTTATTACCAATTGGTAGTTGATTTTTTTTTGGCTCACTTCCACGTTCGGGCCGCCGCGATGTACTTGAGTCATGCATATGCCTTTGCAATCGTTGCTCCTCTCACAGCATAGTCACATCGTTATAGCAAGTAGAAAACCCCATTAATAAGCAACTTCTCAAAGGCCGTCGTAATAATACATCATGCTTCGCCAACCACCCCGCCACAACGTTGCAGCTCCATCAACTCAAATTCATCTCGTCACCATCTCCCACGTCCAAGGGGACATCTCGCAGGGCCTTGTCCTTCCCTTTACGCTCAACTTCCTTCGCGCGATTATACTTCTCCCTAAGAATTTTCATCGTCTTATTCATCTCCGCATTATCCAACGTCCCTGGACCTTTGATGGAATTAGCCTCAAGCGCCATGTTCAAAAGCTCCAGAATATGTGGATTAATAGGGTCGATACTGAGAGCCTGCATATGCGCAATTAGTCGAGCCGGAGCTCGCCAACGATTCGAGTGAAAATCGATACAAACCTCGTGATATTTGATGATAGCTTTGTCCAACTCTCCTAGAAGATGATGCACAAGCCCAAGGAAACTCAGTGCCATAGAGTGCCGCGAATCCAGCTCCAGCACTTTCTGATAAGTTTCTTTGGCTTCTTGAAGACGTCTTTCATCCATTAATCGTTAGCTCAGCTCCAAGGCTCTACTTCATAATAAAGGCACCTTAATTTCCGATAGCACGTTCCAAGGTTGAGGTAGGTTGTTGACCACGCCTTCTGCGAGCTCTGCGTCACCTGTGCTAATTCAAGCGCCTTGCTGAAGAGTTCCGAAGCCCGTTGGAAGCTTAAAGGGAGGGCTTCGTCAACAAAAGTAAAGGCACCAAACGAAATGCACTCACTCGCCATGATTGTATGCCATGACACCCATTTCATTCACAAGCAGTGGGTCGCCATCACACATGGTATATGCTGCATTCAGGGCCTCGTCAGCTAAAGCATGATTGGAAAGCATTATGTTCTCCATCCCGACAAACATCAGAGGAAGATGTGAACTGTTGTTTTGTCCATTAGCCATATCTCTAGAGAACCTCGGGAAAGTTCTATACCCAGTGAACATTCGTGCGCAAGTAGAGTATGCAGTAACTGCGTGATCATGTTCGCCCTCAAGAGCAAATGTATGCGCAAAGGCGATCCATGCAGGTCCGAATCGCGGATCCATGAGCGATGTTTTACTGAGCCAATAAAGGTTTAACAAAGGACTTAACAGGTGATCAAAAACAGATCCATCCATACCTGAAGTATGAGCGAGCCTCTGTCCACTTAGCACCACTAAGGTACCAAACTCCAACCGCGTACCAACTAATTGGATTTTCGGGTTCGCGGTCAACCATCTCATGAGCAAGAATGAACAGTTTTGAATGCAAATGCGAGAGATGATACATGCACGCTATATGTAGCGGCATCGTCGGATCGTGTATCGAAACAAGGCCCAGAATCCTGGCAGGTATTTTATTATTAGTCATAACCACTAAAAGAATAAGACAAGAGCAGTAACATACCGAGTAGTAATCACAAAACAGTCTGCCCACCTAAATCCTGAATACAGTGCATCAGCGAAGCTGTACAGCACGTCGGGATTATCGCCCAAATTGTAATCCTCCACCAAGCGTTGCCGCGTCAAAGCATGTTCAGTAGTATGTTTGTACTTGCGCAATCGGCAGGTATATATCATTCTCACAAATTCTGCGTCGTGAGGCGTCTGCTGTTTGTAAGCCAAGCCTTGGACGAACTCCCATTCTGAAATTGAGAAATAGTCAGTCGCATCTAG
>JABAJU010000119.1:0-66745 GCA_018220975.1 Tephrocybe sp. 9980TJB
TTCACAGGCTTTGCAAACTTCTATTGATGCTTCATTGAAGGATTCTCAAAGATTGCTACTCCTCTAAATAAATTATTAAAAAAGGATCAAAAATGGGAATGGAATGAAAAGCAGCAGGAAGCTTTTGACATACTAAAAGCTCACTTTACATCTGAACCAGTGCTAGTCACAGCTGATCCCTCAACCACTCCAGATGGAATCTGATGCATCAGACTTTGCAACAGGAGCAGTGCTTTCTATTCTAAATCACTGAGTGATGTGGAAAGAAATTATGATGTACATGACAAAGAAATGCTGAGCACTATCAGAGCTTTGGAAGCCTAGCGACACTAACTAGAAGGGGCATCGCATAAAGTAGAAATATGGTCAGATCATCGGAATCTCTAATATTTTATGACTTCCAAAAAGCTTAACCGACGACAAGCACGATGGGCTTTATATTTATCCAGATTTGATTTTGAATTATTACACAAGCCTGGAGCTTCAATGGGAAAAGCAGATGCTCTGTCCAGGAGGCCAGATCATAAAGAGGGAAGCGCCCTAAGTTTTATTCTCCAACTCCGCGGAGTTGCTATCGTAACCTTATTCTCATGGCTCGAGGGAGAGAACCCCAGAACACGGTGATGACTCGCCTCTGTGCTGTTATATCTACAGTTGATTGTGGGCAGTATTGTTGATCAGACGTTTTGAGTCTCCCAAAAGGCACTGTCTCAGGCTCACCTCTGACACCCACAGTTGATAAATAAATGGTATCAACTAAATGTGCGCCAAGCTTTTGATTAGACTCCATGAAATGAAATTCTGCTGTATCGCGATGCAAACACACGGTACACAGCGGATACGCCCACAGTTGATGAATTATATAGACGATCATCGGCGACCGCAACTTGTGAGCACAACCTGGTCATGAGCCGGGTTTTGATCAGTCTCAAGTCTCAGCCCCGAGGGGTTGATAGTACAAGCACAGATAGTACGGATTACGGGGAGCATCGAATCAGCCATGGCCACGTTGTGTTGCCAATGGGCTCAACAGCAGCTGACCGTGTGGTCAACGGAAAAGGCGACATCCTGGGCCGTCATGATCAGATACAGGGCCGAGATATCGATGGAGATTTGTCCACAAATATCCTAAATATGCCATCTTGAAAGACAGTTGCGGTGATACGTAACGATATGCGATTCTAGGGAACGATTACAGCCAAAATTGGACAAAATGGAGGACAACTAGAATCCCTGTCGTATAGGAGTTATATAGGCGTCTGTCTCCACTAGCAGATCTTGAAACGAATCGAGGTGAGGAGGCGGTGCCGGCGCACAGTATTCTGGTGTATGGATGATCAAAAGAACGCTATTCACCCAGCAGGTCCTCGTCCTTATATTCGCGCGCCACATCTACACATGAGCTTCCGCTGCCTGAAATAGGTGTCATTGAATGGATAGCTTTACAAAGGTCGCGATACTGCATTGATTCCGTCCGCAAGGGTATACATACATAGATATACAACAATTTCGAGTTGCCTAGCTTCTCGCTGATACAAGGACCCCGAAGACGAGGCCTATAATGATAGCTGTGATACCAGAGATACAAGCGATCGCGAACTGAGTAACGGGAAATTTCCCTTGCGTGAGGAATTTCTGGACGAGGAAATACCGTTGAATTCCTGTAAAAGAAATACATTGACATTGAGGCTTGAGGAAGGATGACTGCTACTCACCGACGGCAAGAACACCGAGTCCAAAGACGACCAGAGTTGCACCAAGAGGACGTGCGAATTGTCGAATGTGGGCTAATGTGCCACTTGCTGTGGCATTCTCAGACGCCACAGCGAATAATTGAACAAGAGCTGAGAAAAGCGAGAACGTCCGAATAAGCCAACGAACAGCATCCCGTGAATAAAATGACGTCACATACCTACACCAGACGAAGCCAGCAGCAGACTTGTGCGAACATACGCCAAAAATGTGCGTTCTGATGCTAAATGGTCCCGTGCTACGCTTCCTGAGTTCTCGAGGATAAGTGCTGGGTGGAATGCCCGGGAAATAATGTAACGCTTCTTCTCTTTTTTCCGGGATTTTTTGCGCCCTGAACCTGAACTAGGCGTGCCAGGAGGAGATGATTTTTGAGAATCGACAGAAGGAATATTATGTCGTGCTATCGTTTCGCGGAAGTCCTTATCTAGGGGAGAACCATGGTCGTCGGAGGCGGGTGTTCCTGGCGGGGCACGAACGTGCTCAGGAAGCGGCGATGGTGGTGGTTTTGGTTCAAGGATATGTGATAGTTGTCGGGAGAGGACTGGGAATAATTTTGAGCTTGACTGGGTCGACATGGAGGTTATAACATTGTTTTCATTACAAGAGTTGGCCGAATTGAAAAAGCTGACATCAATTTACACCACATCACGTGAAGCTGTTAGATCACGTCCTTGCCAACTGTAACCGCAATCTAATCTCGACGTACTAATAGCTTCTTGCCCTTGAACACAGAGCATCCAACCCCCTGTTATCGCGCTACCACTGTGTATGGTTACGTTGAAGATGTTTTAGACCAAGCAACAGGCTTGACGTCTCTATTAGCTAATACTAGGGGTAAAGTCGCGTTGTTGAAGGATCCTGGATAACCGATATATCCCCAAGAAACAAATTTAAAGGATCCCTTGCTATCTATACTCTCCTGTCGCTTCCTTAGGAATAGAGCACGGGCGCACACGGATCAGAGGCATCTATATCTGTTCTAGTCAACTACTATTCCAAGTCGGACAAGGGATATCGATAGGATCCACAAGAAGTTGTCCCATAACAGGGTGTGCATTCCTCCTTTTTCATGTGGAGCAGGAGAAATCCGATAACGACAACTATCCATAACCTTTTCGCCCCACGTGAAATACGACGATCCTCCTCCACCCTACTCGATACCCTTGCCCTCTCACAACCCCTCATCACGACGGCTATGACCCACTCCATAGGAGCATTCCCATCATTCGACACATCCTGAGGACCCGTCGCGTCCTCCACTGGTCAAGCTCAGGGGACCAAATCCATAGGCGCTGGTGACGTCTTCCGTGCCATTTTCCTGCTCGAAACGCGCTGCACAACGACTCTGAAGGCGACGGAGGAAGTAAGACGAAATCTAGGAACTCATCGTCCTATTTCATTTGGCAGAAGAGAACTTCGACCATGATGACTATCAGGTGGAACTAGCTGGGCCATCCTCGCGGCGCGGCTATCCACGGTCGCTGTTCCTTCCAAACTAGAAGTAACTCTTCAACATCCAACTCATCACCATTCCCCTCTATTAGAATAGCCTTCGGCCTTCGTACACCGCACATGTCGCCAGAGACTGCCCTCACGCAAGACCATTTTCTCTTTGTGAAGTGTCAACAGCCGCGCCCTTGACCGACGCCTGCCAGTCCCTGTTGTTTCCTCATCACTGCGTACGGCAATATTGAAAATGTTTTTGCACCAGCTCTAAGTCGCGTTGCTGGAGACCAATCACCCGGGAAGCAACGCCGAAGGTTCCCTTGCCAGCCGTTTGCATTAGAGAGAAGTCACTAGTGCATACAAAACAAAAGTACGCACTATTTAATCTAGGAGAGTACTTATCCTAACATACTCCAAGTCGCAGGCTATCTGAAATGCAACATCAGTTCCATACGCCCTTCACAATGCTCTAGTTAAACTCTGCACTTGAAACTTGAAGGCGGATGTGACGTCGTTGGAGCGGACGGAGGTGTGTGGGACTTGAGAAGACGAGGAGAGATGCAAGGACGACAGCTCACCTTCGCCGAATACATATCCTCTCCATCCTTGCTCCATTCCACAATCCCCGTATCACGGCTACGACTATACATGTCCTACCACCATCGGCATCCTTGACTTTCTTGGAACAAGCCCAGCCTGTCCCACCAAACGATCATGTTTCAAGGATCAACTTATTGGTACACACTTTCACCAACCTCAACCGTGACGTAGGCATCGGCGCCCGCTCAAATAACACCCGCGTGCCTGGTAGCATCCTCAGCATTCTATACGTACTGGGGACTCGACGCATACTCGATTTCTTGCGCTGCTACAGCCTCCTCTGGATCACATGCGCTTCTTCGGCAGTACGATTACCCCCAGCTACTGCGCGGACCTGGTTTCGATGCGCAGCTTCACGTCTATGACGACGAGTGGAAGTGGGTACTACAATGGCAATCATTGTCCTCCGGAACCAGCACGACCGCGTAGGTCTCCCGTTTCCGCCGTACTGTGTTTATGACTGCGGGATCTTTCCAGAGAGAAATCTGAGCTCAGAAAGTCGAGGAAAATATCGCGATATGAGGGATGAGGATGGCGAGGGCGAGGATCGGGGGAGGAATGAGAACGGGACGGCACGGGCGTATCTCTGTCTAATTCCATGCTGACCATCGATGTCTGGGACTAGCTCGGGCGTGCATCTACGGAACCCATTTAAATTGTATCAGTGGCTGACCTCGGGATGGAGGGTAGTCATATAGTTGGCAACCTCTTTTCTTGAATTGATCAAGCTCCCTTCATTTCAATTCAGTGGCAGAGTATTGCAGTTTTGTACATGGAACGGTTTTAAGATGATCTTGTCACAGGTACCAAGTACTCGTCAATAGTTTTCTACATGCTGTATAATGCATTGTAGTCCCTCCGCTTCGTTAATAAATTAATTACTTGGGGCCCGCCGTTCAGTAGGCCTTGCTTTCACCTCGTATTCTTCATCTTTGATATGACCCGTAGCCAGTGGATCGACGGACATAGGCAACGATTGCACCAACTGGACCTCATTCCCATCGCGTTTTGAGTCCCCAACCCGAACTTCGACCTTGACATCCCCCCACCCCATTTCGACATTCTTCCCCAGCTTCATCGACTCCCCACCCCGAACTTCTCACTTCTATCGTTACCCTATCTCTATCCCCATCCTCATCCTCGATCGCAGCCCTCGATTACCACTAGAACAGGAGTGCCTGCGTGCCGAAGAAGGGTTAGGATTGAGAATTCATGTCGCTGGCTGGGATGAACATGATTGAGCAGAAAATCTTTAAAAGAATCGTGAGTATATACCATAATGGTGGTTCTGGCTAAATCCAGCAATCAGCATGTGCTCGAAAATTTTACGGTCATGGGTCCTACAATGTGAACTATCAAGACATCAAAGTCATGACGTCGCAAACCACGCCACATTCCTGGGCTCTGGCACTCCGTGAGTGGGCTTTATATGACTTTTCAAAGGATTGTTGAGCGATGCAGTGCTACACAAAACACGCCAAGTTCAAGCAGAGATTCACAAGCCGAGTCGGATGCCTATCTACAACGTAGGCCGAGGCTAGGTCGCGTTAGCTTTTATGCCATGTCATGGAGCCAAATAGCCAGTTGGACGCCCAAAGTCGGACATTATGGCCGAGTGTGAGATTATTGTCAGTATTTTGAGATTGTCAGTATCCTGAGAACGTCATATAGGAGTGCAAGAGTACGTTGTCGTCATTCGTCGAAACTCTAGGCTCCAGGAAGAACCGAGAGTATACATTAAATAGGCCGCCGGTAAAGTAGAAAGACGTACGTGCGGCATGTGCATGTCTTAGTCTAGACAATGCACATCTAGCATGTTTTTTGATTTGCGTGGGAGGAGAATAAGCCTGATATAGCCATGACCCAGGCATGAGTGTGTGAGCGTGGGAATAAAATAAATGACAACTCAAGTAGCCGGAAACCCGTTCAATTGACACCAAGTCGATGGCCTCTGCTGATACTCCTACGCCTAACACTAAGAACTCCGGCTATGCACAACACCGCGACAGACTGTAAGTTCTCTCTTCCCACAACCACTACCACCGCCGATATGCTCACTATCACCGCCACTACCACCAGGGAATACCATCTCACCGTGCGCCAAGAGCCAAAGCAGGCTAGGATGTGCGGTGTAGGTGGTAAAGCCGACCGTCGTCCGATCGATCCTCCGCCCATCGTACAGCTTCGTGTCGTTGATCCTGGAGCCAATGCGAGTGGGAGTGGGCGAAGACGCAATAGTTCGAATGCTCACCATGGGCGTGGCAATCGAGATAGGGATGGAGACCATGGGAGCGAGGACGATAGGCAAGAAGCAGAGGATGAGAGTGACGATAGGTAAGTTACATCTGTGCGTGTGTTGGGTGAGGTTGGTTCAATAAATCAATAAATGAATTATAGGGATATGGAGGATTTGCATCAACACGAACATCCAGGAGACGTTGCAGGCTATGCACGCAGTTTTCTCCAGAATCCGTATTATTTCATGTTCGCCAGTTTGGCAAAGCCAGACGATGACAAGGAATTACATTGGCTCAAGGTGTGTATATTCAATTCTGCAAGTACAATGTTTATATTAGACACATTTTCAGGACGGCCGCACAAGGTGCACAACTGGCTCATTCGTGTCATCGCTCTATCATCTCAAAGACCCACAACACGGAAACGAAGGTTGATTCAGTGCCTTTCTCCTTTCTGATCATCGTCCTTATTCCTTCCTTACCTCGTAGACGCGGGGTTCTTCGTCTTCCCTGACCTCTCTGTCCGCACCGAAGGTTCATACCGACTTAAACTATCTCTTTTTGAAGTCGTGGGGAATCAAGTCCGACACTGTAAATCTATCTACTCGGCACCGTTTTATGTGTACACAGCAAAAAAGTTTCCAGGGATGGAGGAGAGTACGCCGTTGTCGTGCTCGCTTGCTGATCAGGGGATTAAGATTCGGATTAGGAAGGACATTAGGCAGAGGAAGAAGGCAGGGGATGCAGGAGGGGAGGATGAGAAGGATAAATTGAGGGAGAGGGAAAAGGACCGGGCAATGCTGCCACCATTTGCAGGAGGCAGAGTGCTTGAGGATACGAGGAGGGGCCACGACGACGAACAAGACGACGACGATGAAGATCATCCAATGTCGCCACCTCCACCTCCTCCCCAATTCATACCCCTTTCCCTCCCACAACCACGTATCACGACTACCACGACCCCCGCCCTGCCCCCCATCGACACCCATAACTCACGCGAATCAACTCCAGGCCGTCGTCCAAACAAACGCACGCGCCTCGACGACCAATCAATCCCTTCCAGACCCCCGTCTACTAATCCGCAAGTAGGCATCGGCGTTCCCCTAGTTGGTGCCCCGGTTCCCGTGCCCCAGCAGCATCCCTGGCCACCACCGACGATGGATCCGACTGTGGCAGCGGTAATTCCGCCGCCTGTGCCTGGGAGTGGGAGGAGTGGGGGTGGTACGCCAATATCCGCATCAGGCCCCGGGGCGGGTTCCCCACAGATTCAGCAGGCTCAGAATCAGGCTCATGCCCAAGATGGATATGAGAGAGGTGTGGCTGCTACCCCGTCAGCGTCGGTGTCGGTGCAGGGTGCTCCCCAGCCTTTACAACCACAGCAGCAGCAGCAGATGGGAGCGGGAGGGTATGTCCCGTATGAACATCCTTCGCATCCACACCCACCTCCCCCTCCGCCGGCACCCCAGCACCAGCATCCGCATGCGTATCAAGGGTATCAGACTCAGATGCCCCCACCTCCGCATCCGCATTCAACCGCGCCTGTACTTTCTCCACAACATCAGAATCAACACCAGCACCAACAACTTCCACCGCCTCCACCGCCTCATCAACACCAACACCAACATCCTCATGCACCTCCACCTTTACATTCACATCCGCAGTATGTAACTTACGCCCCGCCACCGCCGTCTACGACGCAGTGGCAGCCACAACACCCTTCACAGGTGTACGATCCGTATCCGGGGTATCATCCATCTTCTGCCCAGGCCCCAGCTCCGGGCCCGCCTCCACCAGGGGCTGGGCAGTACCCTCAGCAACCTCCTCCCCCGCAGACGATGCCAGTGCATGGGCAGTATCCCCAGCAGGCCCCACCTGCCCAGGGGCAGTATCCGATGTCAGTGCCGGTGGCGATGTCGTCAGGTCAGTACCCTCAGTATGCTCAACAGCATCAGCACCCTCAGCACCCTCAACATCCTCAACCTCACACCCACCACACCCACCCCCACTACGCCCCACCGCCTCCGCCTTCGCTACCACATACGCATTCACATATGCCGCCACTACCACATACAGGTCCCCCGAGGTACGAATACCCGGCTCACGGAGTGTATGCGCCTCCGCCTCCCCCACCACATGGCGGGTACACTCAACAGGGATACTATGACCCCAACCCTCCGCCCCCTCCGGCGCAGATGGCGTATGGCCCTCCCGGTGCTGGTGCTTCCGCTGTTGCTACCGTGTCAGGGTCGGGGAGTGTGGGAAGGATGAGGAGCCCAGGTCCGGGAGCTGGCAGTGGTGCAGGTAGGAACCGCGACGGCGATGGTGATGGCGATGAGGAGGGTGATGGCGATGGTGATGGCGATGAGGGTGGGGAGGATGCCGAAGGGGATGAGAAGGGGACGGCGCCTTCGTCGCCTGCCAGTGTGTCGGTGTCTAACTCTGCGTCGGTGTCGGTATCTGGGACTGGGATTGGGACTGGGACTGGGACTGGGACCAGCCCTGTGTCCGTCCCTGCGTCTACGTCTACGGGTCCCGCGGGGTATGCCTCCCACCCTCATGCCCAGGATCAACCCGAGTATTCGTCGAGAGGCGGGGGCGGATACGCGCCTGGGCCAGTCCCAGCGCCGGCTCAGTATTATGCTCCCCATCCAGCGCACCAGCACCAGCACCAGCAGCATGTATATGCGCCTCCCCCGCCTCAACACCAACATCAACACCAACATCCCATATCCGGAGCTTATCAGCACCCACTCTCTCAACCCCATCCAACCACACACTATATGCAGCCACCGCCATTACCACCACCATCGTCATCCTCGATGCATGTTCAGCATCCGCAGTACGCACAGACTCAGCCCCAGCAGCAACATATGCCCCCACCACACTCACACTCACACTCACAACATCCACCACAACATCCTCAGCAACATCAACAACACCAGCCTCAACAGCAGCAGCCACAACCCCCACCGAGGGGGTATGCACCGGGACCAGGCCCTGCACATGCCCCTGCGCCAGCACACGTGCCGTATGGGTATACGCCGTCCCTAATACCAGCACCAGGACCGGGACCTGCGCCTCCTCCACTAGCACCGCCTTCATCATACGAAGCGTGGGGCAGTGCGCCCCCGCCCCCGCCAGGCGCCGCCGTCCTTGCGCCGACCCAGACGCCGACCCAAAGCCAGACGCAGGTGGTGTGGGATGCGTATGGACAGCATTCACAGCCTCATTTGGGACATGCACACGCATATTCGCATGGACATGCGGTTCACCCGCCGTCGCACGGGGATAGGATCCAACTTGCGCCGTTGAGAGGTGGAGAATCGCAGGCGCAGGCGCAAGGTGGGTATCCGGTTGTTCAGCGTGGTGGGTGGGATAGGAGGGAGAGGGAGAGGGAGATGTCTTCGCCTTCTTCGTCGTCCGTGTCTGCGTCTGCGTCTGCAATGAGGCAGGGGCGAGGGAGGAGTCGGGAGAGTGATAGGGGTATGGATAGGGATAGAGATAGAGATAGGGAGGGGGATGAAGGGAGGGATAGGGATGGCAAAGAGCGGAGGGGAAGGGGGAGGGGAAGAGGCAGGGGAGAAAGTGTGGTAGGGGATGAGAGGCGGGGAAGTGTGGCTGGGAATGGGAAGAAAAACCCGTTGAGTATCGGGAGCATTATTTCGGACGATGCGTGAAGTCCAGGGAAGGAGTGTGGGGCCCATCATTGTCAGATTCTTCTGGCTTGCTCCCTTTGAATTTTCTAGACCTCACTTTGCGTGCTTTGTGTTGCTTTCATCTGCTTCTCTATTCCCTATTCCTCCCCATGTTCCTAACTCATTTTCATTCTTCATTGTCGTCCCTCTTGTTTGTGTAGCCTGACTCTGTGCATCTCTATGGGTTTTTTGTGTATATCTCCATTGTTGTTATTGTACCATCACAATCTAACATGACCTACTTACGTCTTAGACTATCTTTTGCCTAGTATGAGCCTTGAAAAGTGAATAGAAGCATTTTTGTCGCTTCCTCTGTTTTTGGATTGGTTCGGAGGCAGGTCTACATGGGGAGATCAAACGACGAAGAACATGTAAGGGTCGATGGCGTAGTTGGTTATCGCATCTGTCTAACACACAGAAGGTCCTCAGTTCGAACCTGGGTCGACTCATTTTTCTTACCTCCTCCATCGGGGTGCGCCTTACTTATTCTTTTCAAGCAAAAGAAAATAGCGGCGAAAGGACGCGCAAACGAAGCAGCGAAATCCGGTTCTACCCTACGTGGAATTTACATGCACATTAAGATCTGAACATTAAGATACTTGTTTTGTTCCATCGGTCCACCGCATGTGTCCCTCTTAGCTCAGTGGTAGAGCGCGTCACTAGTATCTTTCTGATATGACGAGGTCAGTCGTTCAAGTCGGCTAGAGGGAAGTCTTTACCTTTGTTATATTCTTTAGTCTTCTTTTCATCTGAAAAGGCTACATGTAACGCGATTTAATTTTGGCATGTATATGTCCGTATCGATTAGTGGTCAAATCATCTCGTTGTGGTTCAATCAAGCTCCGAGAAGCCGCAGGCTCGAATCCTGCTACGGACATAAACTTGAATCCCTTTGAATGTTTTTTGTGTTGCTCGACAAGTTCCTTGATTTAGTGTTTGCCTTCTATAGAGATAGGTCTCCAGCCGTGAATTGTATCAGGCGTTTGACAACCAGAGAATCATATATCTGCCTGTCATTGCCCGACTGAAGAAATTCGAGTCGAGAAAAATATCACCATATCAACTTGTCCTCTAATGGAGATCATACAAACTTATAATCGTGGTTTTAAAGAGAAAAATATAAATGATTGAGGCTCCGAGAAGAACACAAAAGCCAATCAGTGTCAAAAGGTCAGCACTTTACGAGTGGAACTCAGACGGATCCCACGCACAGGCGTCCTCACAGCCCCGCCATTCCAACCATTCAACGCAATGGTACGCCACCGTCCTTTTTGGACACGGTTCCAGGTCCTTGACTAACCCTTTTTCTCCCCGAATCACACCTAAATAACCGTTACCCACGCGCATAACACGCACCATAGGAAATCCGTGCCCGACTACAGTCGATACGTTTCGCAAAGGTATGCAATCTGGAAGACCAATATATCGTACTGTCGGCGGAATACCAGATCGAAGTTGCTGTGCATTCCATTTGAATATATCAGTGAGAGCAAGAAGGTAGAATTTAAATAGTATTACCTCAAGGAAGAGAACTGGGTCCCTTGATGACGACGGTCCATGTACATTCTCAAATGCCAGCGCCAATGCTAGCACACTCCTGGGGATTAGCCAGGATGCCAAGCCAGGCGATAAATCCGCAGGGTATGAAATTTTCAGGCTGCGAAGGTGGACAAGCGAAGGGAGAACGCCCCATACGGCCGCATCAAATCCCACAGCATGCTGCAGACTCTCATCATACACAGTGAGCACGAGAGATCTTAGTTGTCGACGTCCTCTCAGAAACTCCGCAATGGCAGGGAAGAGGTCAGGATCAGCGACTCGGCGATGTATCACCATTACCGAGAATGCAAAATGGCGAAGGAAAGGTAAGACGGGGCCATACATATCAGGAGTTGCGCGAAATTGCTGTGATGTTGAGCCATCGAGTGAACAGGATAGCGAAAGAGACTCTATCTGGCGGCCATTAGCTAGGATGTCAGCGAAGAGCTGATTGTTTAGCGGGATGTGGCCCGAGAAATGGAAGTGAGTGAGATTCCGGATAGAGACGCTGTTCGTGGGGAAGACCCAATGTGGGTTATCGATGTAGAGGGTCCGTAGGGTGTCGCGGTTTTGTGCCAGGAGAGACTGCACTTTGTTCGTTGAACCTCCTGACGTTGAGTATGCAAAGTGAGCAAGATGTTTGAAGTCAAGTTGAAGATCGGTAGGTCCTTCAGGGCAACTACTTTCATGAGCACAATAAAAATGTAGACGATGGGAACTACGTACTATAAAGAAAGGCCGCGTAAACTAGGAGCGTAAGTTTGCAATACTCGAAGGACAGGTATGATGCCATCCGCACCAGCGGAGATATGGACATTGCAAAGATTGTTAAGATGAGGGAGCGCGTTTGTCAGCATGCCTTAAGAACTCACATCAGACTCACTCGCAGGAAAGATAAAGGCCTCACCTGTTTGAAACGCTAATGCTCCTTCTCTATCGCGTATCGGAGCATAAATCCTGAGCGTCCTAACAGCACTGGCAAACGTAGGATCGACAATGATGCGAGTGAGAATATCTGCGCTCCTTTGAGCATGCCGTGCATCATCGTCTTTAGCGATTGCTACATCGTCAGCATAGTGAGTCCATGTATCTCGTCGGCCCTCTTCTGCCTCAATCCCCCCAAAATGAAGGTCGAGCTTTCTAAAGAGTATTTGCCTGGCAACACGAGATACGGCATGGGGTATGAAGAGTAATGCTTTCAGGTCGTGCCGGGGTAGATAGAGCGCGATCTCACGCCATATTTCAATGGAGAAGCGTTCTTTTTTGGGAAAAAGTGGTGATAGAAGCTAGCGAGCTCACATCAGCCACGTTTACGAACTGAAAGTTTGTCGAATTAGCACACCTTTTGGACTGACACTGAACGTTGGTGCAGCAACGCCGTTGCCTCGGGGTTGTCGGGTTCTGCTACAAGCGCTGCTTGAAGATCTAGAATAGAACGGTGACGAGTATCAGTTAATCGTGTTCGGCATTATGAATTGACAACGTACCCTCCTGGGCCCCAAAATGCGACCGAGCTGCAAGCCTAGCTTTAGCCCGCAAAACTCGAGCTTTTGCCCGACTTTCAGGGGAAATAGTAGGGATTAGAAGGCACGATTGCACGGCATTCTCGATTATTGTTCTACAGCGCCTATCGGTATTTCGTCAGGGTGAGTCTCTAAGACCACATTTACGGGGTGCTTACCCCTCCGGAGGGAGACTCCGCATAGCGTATAAAAGAAGATCGACTTTTTGGTTATCGGTCAGACATGAAGCAACGTCGCGAATGCTAGCGTCGAGAATTTTCGGATTGAATACGTCCATGGTCAAGGGAAGGATGTGCGTTGGTGGGGGACGATGGATTCCCAGCAGGATGCGCGCACTATACTTGTGAATGATTTGACTCGGTTACAGTAGAAACTGTCAACGAACCGTTCGCACTACCAAGGCTTCGAGATGTAAGCTTTTATGGATACCACATAGTGCGTATGGAAACATGATGTGGTAAAAGAAGGCCTAGGCGTGGTCTAGGCTCCGATTTCTTATTTGATTGAGATGTGCCACTGGTATTTGTGTGTGGAATCAACGGAGGTGTTCGATGAAGAAGTCTGAGAAGGTCCACGGCGATAAACCAGATTACGGAACGCAGTGCCTCCAAACAACATCGAACGAGAAAGCAAAGACAAGAACATTTCCGTGGTTTGTTCATGAACTTACTTAAAAATACCAGGCACTATTACGATATGCTGGCACTGATACCAGAATTTCGCGGCAAGAAACTGAAACGAAGACAAAATTACATATTGACGAAGAGATCGGAATTTGTCGGACATCCGCTCACGTACACAGAGAGTTTACGAGTATTATGCAGTTCAAACCTTCTGTATCAGAGCATGTGAAGCATACCGTTGAAACGTTGCAAGAGAGAGAGTCAAGAGTGCACTGTGACCTGGGAGCTTGAGTTAAAGAAACTTAGCAAAAGTCACGTCCATTGATCTCAATCACTTGCAGGGCAGATTGATCAGAGCTGTCACAAATTTCCCATGTCACCACAAGTCTTCAGCGGACTGACAGCGGTGTGCAAGCGCCGTCTGCCTCACTCCCCTTGTTTCACACTTAGAAGCTGTTATTGAAGCTTTGAAGCTCGAGGACACTCTGAAACTCTCTCTTCTCTGTTGCCACTTCTTTCCTACAAATCAAAACTTTGTTCTTGTCCGAGCGCCCACCTTCAAGCCACCTCTAATCAGTTCACATCCAGGCACATGCAATCATTGAATTTCCTCAGCAAGTGTTATGCGGTGTGCGTGGTACTGAGCTGTGTGTTTGTAAATGGTTCAGGTAGGTGGTATCCAGCATTTCGAGGTAATATCAATGGGCTCATTCACTTTCCAGCATACTTTGTAGTAAACGAACCTTCTCTTGGAACAGAATGGGCTCTGGGTAGCCCGAACCCGATAACATGGGTAAAAGGCGCTTTAGACGGTATAGAAGCCTTCGATGTGGAAATGACACAGCTTAGTACTGACGGCTTGACGCTCATCGCACGAAATGGTTCGTCTTCTATGTATAATATCTCAAAATGTTACCTATTCAATTCATACAGTGCCGGCGACCACCTCATCATTAAATGTCCTTGTACAAGATGTCCCAGTGGGCGACGACTACTTCCTATTGTTCGTCAACTCGACACACGGCCTTACGTATGCAACATCCTCCCGGTTCAGCATCGTTTCTAGCGCTTCTTCAAAAAAAACTGCATCACCAGTGCCGAATGCGCAAACCGTGACGATTAGCGGTGCGCCGAACCCTACAAAGCTCTTTGCCGTTACCGTTGCCCCCGTGGAGAATAAGGCCATCGATGTTTGGGATACACGGCATGCCTGGAGCTTGGGAAGTGCACTAGCCACCTGCGTGGCAGCTGCTGTTTGGACATTACGGTGATTAACTCGGTTATCCTATTCCGTGCACGGCAGCTACCTGTACCCGGTGCGCAAGTATCACTTTGCCAAGTAGGTCACTCAGGGGCGCCTCCCCTGCTCATCTGACCCTGTACCAACTTTATCCACACTATTGGAATGCTTTGCGTGTGTATTTATCTATTCAAACGGACTTGAAGCTACATCTTTCGTACTACTGGACAACTTACAGTCACATTCAGACGGACTCATAGTCATAATCTAATAGTAGCATTTCTGTTACAGAAGTTTTCGTAGAGGATTTATTTAATATACAATGATACGCACTATATCTAACCAAAACCATCTCAATCTCTTGAACTACTCCACATGCAAGGCGGGAGTCTGTAACTTCAAAACATGTCACATCCACGTGTCATGACACGGCTCTCTTAGGCTGGCAGTGTTGGTTGAACCGTGAATGAAACGGGGGCTTTCCGAAACCTCTTACCGGCTGCCTTGTGCAAAGTTCTTTATCAGGCTGAAATCTGTGACTTACTGATTCTTCTGGGAGAAGTTGACTGAGCCTTCATGTACCTCCACAGGATCCATATGGCAACGACAAGGACAGTGATGAATGTAACAAGCATGCCACTACGGCAAAGCCTTCGATTTCTCTTCTCATCAATGCCGTATATGTCTGAAATTGGGACAGAATTAATCGATGCTCCACCTCATAGAGGGATATTAGTCTTGTAATGTCGCTGCATGTTTGCGAACATCCATCTCTCAGATTTCTGACCTCTAAGCCGCGCAGATACCCATGGATCTGTGCCCTTGCAATGCGCAGCACTGATGCTGATTCGGATTTGGCATTATTTCGGACCTGTCGAAGTTGAAGCCCTCCAAGATCGCCACACTACTCTACCCCATCCAACAGTTGGTCATTACTAGTATTGCAGTAACGGCCTCGCGATTGACGTCCAAGTATACACAGCATAGCTCACCGGGCCGCTCGCAAGAAAGTCTGTCCCACTGACCGAGCCACAAGCTTAAGATGAGATAATGATAACCCGCTGCCAAGATTCTAGTTCATGTTCGCTCTGCTCATTGAGCCGCTGTAGAACCTCGGAGTCTCAATTTTCCGAGGTAAACTGTTCTCTCGAGAGCGATACACCACACTCCACTGACACGCGGAGCCGAATGCTTCGAGAAATGCCAAGACGAAGTGGTAACATGACGCTCGTGTGCTGGATTTGTGTTGCAAATGGATTTCAAGATGTTCGGTATCGCAATCGTCCTAAAGATCATGCACGGCCCTCATGTAGCAATGGTGTTGCTATGGACATCACGGTACCCGCTCACGCATCTACACCTGCTCGCTGGAGCCGAAGTCATTACCTCTTTTTCTCCGAAGGCTTGCATTCAAAGCTGGTTTAAAATCGACTATCGAAAACATTGCGTACGTACAGGATCCCTCTTGTTTATCAGATGTTGACGCTCATTTGCGCGACAGCTTTCCTTTCTGCGCTGATCTCTTCTGTACGTGGCCATGGCTATGTGCAAGAGATCACTGCCAAATCCACTGGAACTGTGTATACTGGATACTTGCCATACACTGACCCATACATGAGCCCAACGCCGCAGCGTATTGTTCGCCCGGTTCCCGGAAACGGTAATTCATTCAGCTCTTGCCTTTGAATCCCTCTTACAGATGAGTCTTAGGGCCTGTCACTGATTTATCTCTGATTGAGTACGCCGTCATCGACCTCCGTTGACAGTCATTGATTCTTGCTAGTGTGCAATGCAATGGTTACACTGATGGTGGTGTTATTGGCTCTTCCCCGGCTCCTCTCTATGCCACCAATGTCGCAGCCGGGTCGCAGCTTGCCTTGAACTGGACGACTTGGCCCAGTTCGCATGTGGTACGTACAGGCTTGGAAATATTCAATAACATGAGACAATTATGCTGATCCACAGGGACCAATGATCACCTACATGGCTCGCGCACCTAGCGACATCACTCAATGGGTCCCAGGAACAGAGTGCGTAGGCTTTGTTGTACGGGAAACGCATATTGACTTTCAATATAGTGCGGTGTGGTTCAAAGTAGCGGAGACGGGACTGGAAAACGGCCTTTGGGCAGCTACCGATATCTTGACTGCTAATGACAGCATCTACACCTTCACGATCCCAGCAAATCTCAAACCTGGTCAATACATTGTTCGCCACGAAATGTACGTGTTTTCATTGCGATAATGCTGAGAGCTCACTATTCGGATCTCCGATCATCAGTATCGCTCTCCATGCCGGTGAGGAAGCCCACTACTCATTCCAGTTGTTTCGGTTAAATCTGACTCGGGCGCTAGCATACACTTACCCTGGAGCGCAAGTCTACCCAAGCTGCATTCAGATTCAGGTCACAGGCTCCGGAACCGCCTTCCCCACCTCCTTCGTATCATTCCCTGGCGCATATGACGCGAACACTCCTGGTCAGTATCATTCTGAATAGTATTTGTATCGCTGATCTATATGTTCATGAATGATTTAGGAATTGTCTTCGACGTGTATCAAGGTGAGGAAATCTCTGAGTACTCGCTGTGACTCCCTGACTGATCTTAATCTTGGACAGGCCCTTCGGTATACTACATTTCATGTTATGGATTTACAAGTTACTCATTATTGCATACAATAGGTTTATCCCATCCCAGGACCCGACGTGTAAGTTTTCCCGTAGCGCACATAATCAAGACCTCACAAATTCTTATTTTCTATAGGTGGACCGGGAACTGAGGCTCCTTGATCTTTTAGGACGCATGAAAGAAGATGTAGTTCCTACTTGTGCTATCATTAGACGCCGAACTGAAATGCATTGTTGGTTTAAAACAACTTTCTTTGCTAGCCTGGTTATTATTACATGTACAAAAGTGGCCACCTCAGGGACAAATGGGAATTCACATGGATCTGAAAGGAAGAGAAAACACGCGCCCCTTGGCAAGTTCATAGACTCGCGATTCCCCCATGAAAACAGTTGATTGAAGTGGTCACATTTACATTGCAAGTATGGACAAGGATAATCGCGGAACAAGTATTAGATCTGAAAGGCCGTTTCATCTCATCTGAAACGTGCGGAAATGGCTAAGGTACCCCAAAAGAGCGACTATGTTCGACAAATAGAATAGCTGATGATACACGAACGCGTGAAATGTTGTTCCACTGTACGCAACATGAAATCAGCGATATGACGGAGAGAGAAATAGAAGGTACATGCATTGATAACAAACAGATACTCCTACACACAAAGAAATTCAACGCTTCTCTATTCCCAAGGATATGTCCTTGCAGTAGATTCCAAAGGCTTTATGTCAGACTCTTTCTGGTAGTGGCTTAGTCTCTCGGGCTAAGGTATACAATGTAGAATGCTTACCGTTGAGTACGCAGATGCTGGTGATAGTGTGGGCGTCGTGCCTCTCGTGTAGCTGGTTGTGTGGAGCTGAACTCTCAACGCCGTCCCTTTCGAGCTCTCTGGATCGTATCTCGAGCTGCCGTTATCTGAGTGCTGGCGGGCGTTAAGCATTGCGAGAAAAGATCCAACGTAGACTGAGAAAATCACGTCAGGACCGATTCGGGTAAATACGAAATCCACATACGTTTGGTTAAAGTGAACGATAGTGCTAAGTAAATGAATGTGTCCGGCAGGAGAATGTACTGGTAGACGGTTAACCACATGAATCTTCCATATCTTTCGGATACATACACAGATCATTGCAGATAGAGAGCAGGCACTGTACTCCGCATGCTGAGCGCGAATCAAGAGTAGTAAAGGATGTCAAACAAACCTGGTGAAAATCCCAGAACCGAGAGTGTATTGAATCAAATGTGAAATTCGAGAGTTTAGATGGCTTTTCTTTGATCAGCCACGATGCATCCTCAGAAGGCGACGAAACATACTGGTTATTATGCGATGACCTGCTTTTCAAAAGATACCAGCACATTGCTCCCGCGAGTACGAAATCGGTGGCAGTCGAAGTCGCAAGGGAAGTGTTGACCGACCACTGCAAGGGGCAATGAGTACCTTAATCAGACATGCTGGCAATGATATCCATGGCCTACCGCAATCTTCGTAATATCCGAATAAAACTGTATGGTAGAGCTGCGGACGTTGATTTGATAAGATCATCTGGTGGCTTATGTAGGTGCCACACTCACATTTCATATGCAAGGACTTGGACAAAGCAAGGTGAGAATATGTAGCTTTTAGGAAGGAGAGCGGAGCGCCTCACTTGGTCCAACAACTGGAAACGCGGGAGCCCGGTTAGCCACAGATCATGTTCCGTAATCTAAATGAAATCGTACCATATCCAGCAAGGAGGAGGGCCACCTATGATAGATATGAGTGACAGGCAGAAATAGAGGATTCAATATCTCCTTACCACAAAATATCCCAACAGGCCTCTATGGTAACCGCTGACTGAGCAGAAAGAAGGAACGATGAGTCCAGTATCATGGGTTTTGAAGCACACAGCTCACGGATCCAAACCCGATAGGTATATAGTCTGTAAAAGTTGGTGTTTGTGCCCGAAAGATAGTCGAATGGAGGATCAATTACTCACGCTTGAACC
Organism: Tephrocybe sp. 9980TJB; assembly: GCA_018220975.1. Classification (NCBI taxonomy): domain Eukaryota; kingdom Fungi; phylum Basidiomycota; class Agaricomycetes; order Agaricales; family Lyophyllaceae; genus Tephrocybe; species Tephrocybe sp. 9980TJB. The sequence continues at coordinate 19,263 of JABAJU010000119.1, forward strand.
AGGAGTACAACGATCACCTTGTGGAGGTAACGTCATTTGAGGCAATGAATTAACATGTCTTATTAGCAACTCACGTTAACCGTAATTTGGGCCTTCAGAGGCACGCGAGGATCAGCCACCTAAGACGAAGGATTGTGGGATAAGTTCTCACCTTCATTGACCTAATGAAATTGTGTTAATTAACGTTAAGAACTATGAACGCCGTCGCTGGCTCACCAAATCATCACCTCGAGGCCCAACAAGTTACCAAACCCAGTGGCTGTATATGTATACAGCACATGTATGACGAACACGAGATGGATAGTGTCAAGGATCCTAGATTTCACTATTAGCGCGCAGTCTAAGACCCTCATTAGCGCAAAATCTTACCAGAGAATCCCCACCTTTGAAAAATGACGTTAGCATCCGATCTCTGTGAGGGAAGCGAAAAGAAAGCCTACAGAGGATTTGTGAAGGTAAGAGTCGCGATGCCAGCGATGATAGTACCAGTAGGTCTGTAGGCAGGTAAAGCCGTAAAGACTACGCATGAATAGTGGTGTTATTAGGGAATTGAGTGTTTGAAGGATATGACTCACAAGGATGCGCCCACGGTCCCCAGAATAATGGCGCCTACTGTGTTGTTGAGAGTTGGCTGTTGCAGGCTGGCCATGATCGTGGGGGGGCGGGGGGCGGAGGGAGAACAGAGTATCTGAGGGGTGCAATTTGCAACACAAAAAGACCTCAACTTCCTTGTGTCTCCTTTATTATAACCTAGGGATTTTCGAAGATCTGTCCGATGGAGCAGCAGGCGTTGACAGTCGTACCTTATATTCAGCCGATGATGCCATATCCATATGGAATCATGCCCCGTATAGTTTGCAGGATATAACCAGATTACCGGTGTCGCGCGGCAAGTCCTGGCAGCGCCTCATTACCTTCCTAATCGGATACGGTCTGCTCGGTTGAAGGGTGGGTGCCGTGAGGTGTTCAAGTGTTGTAGTTCGGAAAATAAGTTTGAAGACCGTAGAAACCGGTTTTCCTCAAGCCCCCAAGCCTCAAGGCCTCAGGCCTCAGGAACAGTGGCTGCAGCCATCGATTAGGTGCAGCGCCTCGTCCTCCCATGTGTGCACTGCAATCGTTGCAAAACAGCGGAATTGATAGACGCCCTGCATCGCCATCCCACACGTCTTATGGGAACTGCCTCTTTTGTACTCCAAAGCCACGTTGTTCAAACAACGTGTTGTCAAGAAGCAAGTGCCGATGTCACAATGAACAACAAACACCTTACCCAGCCAAACTGGACCTCTCATCAACACCTTATGTATACGTCTCTGGCTCCTCGTTCTTCATCATATGAACTTGGTCGAAGAAAAGTTATTGAGTTCATTCCTGCGTAAAGATGAAATTGTGAATGTGGCTTTCGTGAAGGTTTATGTGAGGCGCTTCAAAGCGACTTTTGTTATATCTAGCCACCTTCTCCGGTTTCCTACATTTCCACCCTATCTTCAAGGTTCAACGAATAACTTATGATTCTCATGTCATTTTGGGAAGTGATGGCTAAGTTGTGCGCTAAGCACTTTATATCTTAATGAAATAGACGGCGCCCAACATTAGCAAGATGGTAAATGCTTTTGCGCAGTCATGTTTTTAATTTTTTTTCATCATGCCCGATTTTTGCCGCCACTTTTGTGATAGCTCAGGATGCTTCGGGTTGGAAAATTGAAGTTGTGTTTTCCTTGGATAAAATATCCATCCTTCGGCTAATCGATGATCATCTCCTATCACCTCAAATTCTCGACGCCGCAGTGTTAAACCTCCTCTTGCGGATCTCCTTCACTGTTACCGTTATCATGGCCAACTTCTCGGATCTCATCCTAGTGTCTCCCGACAACTGTCATAGACTAACCCAGTTCTTACAAAGTCTCTCATGACTCAGATGATACTCCATTCATGTACACACGCATGATCTCATAGGTGCTTCGATCAATCCAACTGCCTATTGGAAGTCATGAGACTGCTTTTGCACACCCTTACATTTACCCCGTCTCCCTTTTTCTTTGTTTCTCTCCATACCACCCAAGGTCCTTCAACTCCCATCACAGCGCCCATGTCGAAAAATGTAGTCATCGTCGGAGGACATGGGAACGTAAGCTGATCATCTGTTTCATAAACCTACATGATCATATCAGATGCAATAACCACCGAAATCCCTTCAGGTCTCCCTCCGCCTCACACGTCTCCTCACACCCACACACAAAGTCAAGTCCGTCATCAGGACCCTCGATTACCAGGACGAGATCAAAAGCCTTTCCGCTGAGCCTGTTATCCTCTCGCTCGAAGATTCCCCGGTCGCCGAGTTCACCGCTCTCTTCGAAGGACAAGATGTGGTGTATTTTTCTGCCGGAGCCGGTGGAAAAGGTGGGGAGGATCGCACCAAAAAGGTTGACTATGAGGGTGCGATAAAGGTATTTGATGCGATCGAGGCTGTACCGCACCCCAAACCACGCCTCATCCTGGTGTCGGCTATTGATATCAGGGATCCGGAGAAGATTCCCGCTCACTACGTGCGCATCGGCTGTTATCGTCGTACCGTCCTCTCCGTTGATTGATATGTCTGTATCGTATCGTCTACCGATAGAACGAAGCCGACATCGCGCTCTCGACGCGGGTACGCGCTGCGATTCCGGCGTACATGCACTGGAAGTACGAAGCGGACAAGAATCTCGTCAAACGGGATGCCTTCAAATGGACGATCCTTCGCCCTGCTGGCTTGTCTAACAACCCGGGGACCGGAAAGGCGGCTATTGGAAAGACTCATTTGGGAATGATTACTGTGAGTCATTGTTGTTCGCGAACTAAGGGGCATTTTTGGTCTGACTTCTCGATCATGTTTAGAGAGACGATGTTGCCAAGGCTCTTGCCTTGCTCGTTGATAAGGAAGATGCGGCTGGTTTAGCTTTAGATATGGTCGCCGGAGAGACCTCAATCGAAGAAAGCTTAGATGCCGCAATCAAGAAAGGAGAGACTGATTTTCTGGGATGAGAGTTGAAAGATTGAAGGAACGAACCTTAACTTTGCAAGCTGTACTGTGAGAACCCAATACCTTTCAGCGATGTATAAATATTCAGAAAGAGTTGTAAATATTGATGCACCCCTGTATTCAGTTGAATTTAAACGCGTCTAGAGGTAGAGAAAAGAACTAGGAGCAAGCATGTATTTAGTAACTTTGATCATGACGACGAAGCGTCGCGCGGCACGTCACATGGTAGGTTACCGGCCCTAAAGCGCATCTCAAAAAAACTTTCGTGACTGTGTCACAGGCTTTCTGTGCTCTCTCTCTCCGTACCGCATTGCTCAGGATGTCGACCCCTTTCTTGAATCTTCAGTTGTCCTAGGTAAGCGCAGCGATCCTCTTCTTTTATCTTTTTGTCTCCAAGATGAGATCTATAAATTTTTCAGTTATCCCTGTCTTAATGATTTGATAATGTCGAAATTATGAAAACCTGACCTTCATTTTCCTTCGTATTCTCCGTTATTTCAGTGATTTTTACTGACTTACCTTATTTCTTATAGTCATGTTAGGGCAATCGTGGGTTTCTGGGGTCAGTGGTTTGTTGGAAGGGTGTGTGGACAGTACTCGTGACAATTTGGTGAGTATTTACCTTGTTCAATTTCCGCCCCTACACTCCGCGAGATGAGATACATATATTTTTCAGTTATCCCTGTCTTAACAACATTCACTGTCGAGACTTTGAAAATCTGATCTTTCTTCTTTGGTCCCTAAGTCTTTGACTTCGTTGCTAACCTTGACTTTTTCAGGTCGCATCATGCCATGTTAACTAACGCCTGGTACACGGAAAGAAAGTTGACTCAAAGAGGTGAGTCTGTATGTAGTATGTCGTCTATTCCGTACGTTTTATCTTTCAATAAACGACTGCTTTTAACTCGATTGTAACTGTTCAAAAAATTGAGACCTTGAGCGCTTATCAAACGCGAATCCCGTGACCAATGCAGGTATGATTGATCGCGAACACCAAGAACACTTCAACGTTGAATATATTTACAATCATCCTTGATTCTCACCACTGTCCTCCGGCCATGGCCAATACTATCTGGACCTCAGATAAACAACCAAACGGCAAAGTTGTACGCCTTTTTCTGCAAATGATTTTAGTTCTACGTCTCAAATGCCTGAACTCATAGATTCGAGCGATCGCTGTCCTGGGGGGAGTCCAAATCCAAAGACCCCCTTCGTTTGAGCCCTACGTGGACATCAAGAAGCCGGAATACAAGTCCAAGTTTCCTCATGGCAAGATCCCTGCGCTGGAGCAGCCTGATGGGTTCAAGCTCTTTGAAGGTGTCGTGGTAGCTCGGTACCGTGAGTTCGAGTCACGGATTGCGAGTGCCACTTGAGCTCACTGATGATTATCTGCTGCAGTTGCTAGTCTTGCTCCCGATTCTGGGCTCTTGGGCAAGGATGCCAGAGAGGCTGCGCTTGTTGAGCAGTGGATGCATCTCGCGGAGGTGGAAGTCGATATCAACACTAACCTTATTGCGCAACTCGTCCATGGGTTTTTCAAGCCTTACAGCAAATCCGTCAGTGCTACTCATTTGCACTAGCCAAGCTCAACAGACCGCACTAACACGATATCATTATCAATAACATTAACATCATGGTTCCCAGATCCACGACGTCTTTCTTGATCGCCAGCGACGTGCCCTCAAAACCCTAAACGACCATCTCACGACGCGGACCTTCTTCGTCGGCGAGGATATCACACTCGCTGACATCTACATTGCCACACAAATCCGCCGCGCGGCGGGTGTCAATTTCGACGCGGCGGCTCGAGCGGAGTTCTCTCACCTCACGCGTCATATGGCGATGATCATCTATCATCCGCAGCTTAAAGATATTTATGAGCCTAATGTGTTTGTGGAGACTGCACTGCAGTATACTCCCCCGTCGGAGGAGGCCAAGGAGACGAAACGCGTTGTGGAATCTGAAGCTTCCAAGGCTGAGGAGATACCATCTAAGGTTCCGAAGGACGCTGAAAAGGATGATGAAGAGGAACCTGATGTTCCCCACGAACCCACGGCGAAGAACCCACTCGATGAGCTCCCAGCGACAACGTTTCACCTCGATGATTGGAAAATACAGTACTCCTGTAACAATGCCCGTGGTCCTGGTGGATCTATTGAGGGGTTCTACAAAAAGTGAGTGAAAACGCACAGCTGACTTCACGACGCGTTTTAATCCTGACTGTTAACTATCTTTCTCAGCTTCGACAGGAACGGCTTCTCCGTCTGGCGCTTCGACTTCAAATACAATGCTGAGCTAACTACAGCGTTCATGGCCAACAACCGGATACACGGATTCTACAACCGCCTAGAAACGTCACGCAAATATCTCTTCGCGTCCGCTGGTGTTCTCAGAACAGGGGCCAACAATGACTTTTTCGTCACAGGCGTACTGATTCTTCGTGGACAAGAGCTGCAGCCTGTCGTTGAGGTAGCGCCTGATTGGGATGAGTACTCATACAAGAAACTTGACCTTGAGAATGGGGAGGAAAAGGCGTTCTTTGAGGCGGTGCTTGCGATGGATTTGGAGGTTGATGGTAGAAAGTGGGTTGAGGGGCAAGTTGTGAGTACATTTTTCCCTGTTGTATATTTCCAGTGTTTTTGTGCTCAAGGTCGTCGACTCTTTCTCTAGTTCAGTTGTCTTAAGATGGACATGTCTGCCTTTATGTGATATTGTTGTTTCCTGTGCTAAGGGAAAGGACGATCGTGATTCCCTTCTGCTATAATAAAGGGCATGTCCAAGTTATGTGTGATCTCTTCTATCAACGGGTGAATTGACGATGACTGATTTCGATGATCCCTGATGAAGTCATGAGGATGCATGTTGTGGGCACAAATCACTGAATTGCAACACATCACAAATCGACACTGATTTCTTCCACTCATTCTATTTGCATTTTTGTACTTCTCTCTATCGATATCGCTTACATTTGTTTGTTCAGTTACTCGCATACCGGCCTATTAAAGCACTAGGCCCATGGCGCACTGGCTATGCATGCAGTGTTGTTACCTGGGCTATGGGAGATTTTGATAAGCCAATATGAGCCAGAGGGGAAGAAAAATGTGCACCAAGGTTCAAATCGTGGGCTAACAACAACGTGTGCACAGGAAAAACCTCGAATACATGATATTCCGCCGTGTTGGGCAAGTCCTTCGTTCTACTAATCTTCCTCCAAGCCCATGATGTTACCCCAAGCTCTAATCCGCCTCGCCTCTTTCATAAGTCCTCCTTCAGACTCTCTGAAAATCCTTACACTGTGCCCATCCATCATCGATGCACTTGGAACCATATCGCTGAAAGTAACCGTTTCCAGTGTCCGGCAACCATTAGCCAAGTCTCGCACTGCTTCATCGAAGGATAATGGCCTGTATTTTTGGAATGTATTTGATTTGGGAGCTTCCAGCGCTGCATATGTGTATTCCGCCCAGGTGGACGACCAAGGGAAGAAACCTTCTCGATGTTGGGTCGCCTGGGGAGCAGATAAGGTGAGCCGGTTTAGTTTGGGCATGAGACAGAGCGAAGCTGTAATAGAATCCTATTATTATAAAAAAAGATGGGGATTATTATACGATGTCTGTGGCTTGTCAATAGACCGCTAGACTCACAATTGTGTCATCGCTATCGCCCATAAGCTCTAATTGTTCGAGGTTTGGAGCAGCTTTTGCAATACTCATGAGATAGTTTCCATCAAGCATTCTCTTCATGATTTCGTCGGCTCCAAATATGATAGGGTCTCCGCCAAATGTAATACGTCTGGCCATGACTTCTGTAACGCGCCCGTTCGTGTCCTCTCGCCACCCCATCCCTTCCAATGGTACATTGATCATTGCTCCAGACTGTTGCTGTATTCCCAGGCTCCGTAGTCCGGGTAAGGTGCCACCCTCTGGAATAGTTCGCAGAAGGTATACTGCCTGAGAATGGTATGTCTCAACCAGGTATAGGCTGACGAGAGATTTTGCTACAAAAGGAAGGAGGCTTTTCGCCGATCGAAAGTTGCTCTACAGTAATCAATTATGGCCAGGGGTTGGATTGCAAGAGCTGCTTACCTTGAAAACCTTCAAGTTTGGCAGCATACCACTTTCAAAGTCTTGGAACCAGTCCCCCCACATTTTACCCCCGAGTTCCAGCCTCTCTAAGTCTGAATGTGCCTTCCAAAACATTGTCGCCATGTCTGGTATACTCACATCAAAACAGTCGAGTATTAAGGTACGAAGCTGTGGCAGGTCGCAAGATAGAAGCCCCCCAGCGCAGGCAGCATCCGCTTGCCCCCAGCTAACATTTGATATGCGCAGGTCAAGGGTATGTAACTGTGATGAGATATTCGAGAAATCCAACTTTACACGCGGCGTGGGGCTTCCTGGCACTGGCACAACGCGATAGTTGCCATCAGCTTCAATGTTGAATTTCTGAGAAATTGACCCACAAGGTGCTTCTACAATGGCATGGAGCCGAATGCTTGTCGACTCCTTTCAAACAATCTATCAGCCTATAAATACTATCACTCTGTGTGAGATCCTAATCGTTCACCTTGATAGCGAATACTCCGGACTGTATCCACTCTCCATGCTTGACATTCGTCAAATGAATTCCTTTCAAGTTGGGACAGCTATCTTTGACGCTTCTCCACAATGCAGGTGGTAGAGTCGATGGTATCACAAAGCGGAGTGTCAACGAGAGGAGGTTCGTGAGGCCGTCGAGATCGAACAGCCTCTGAAGTCTTCTAGTGACAGGCTCCATAGCTTCCATTAGCTCGATGGATAAGTGACGGATACATTGATTGGGAGTAGTAGTATAGTTTCTCCCCTGGCTCTCGTCCTTCGAGGCTTCTGCAGTGCCAACTAATCCTTCTAACAGGCGGAGCACCCGGTCTTCGTCGATTGAGCGGTGGTCTACACCTATGCGTACGTCACGATAGAGAACGTGAGGAATGATAACGTCGTGCAAGAGGTGACATGTGAGAGCGACCGAGAGTGAAGTTGAAATGCGACTCGACAAGGGTAGATGGCTGAGAATCACTGGGAAAAGATCCGGTGAGAGCTTGGTAGATATAACTGGTGCTGTCGTAGACATGGACGAGATTCAAGGTAGCAGAGTCTCTGGAGATGGATTGCCCGTTACTCCCCGTTTGATTGCTGTGCGATCATTGGAAGATCCATTGACCACACGAGGTCCTGTCAAGAGTTGTTTTCCCCTCTTGTCGTCACTCACTGTGTGTCCAAGCGCCCTATATATGCGGCGGCCGCTCCCAGATGCTGGAATTCACATTTTTGATACCTCGATAAACGTACAAGTAGGAATCAGCGAGACCTAATAATATCATATGCCCAGCGTCAAGTGGATGTCTGTATTCCTAGAAAATCTTTCCATAGAACATGATAAACATGATAGTCAAGCGCACTAGACACCATAATAACTCAATGCGATCTTGCCACAGCCAGCGGAATTCTTTGAGGGTGCTTACGATGCATTTGGAGTAGAGGGTAGAGAGTCGGTTGAAGGGCAAGTTGTGAGTTTTCCCCATTATATGTTTCTGCTTTGTGCTCAAGTGTTATGAACGACGAAAATGATGAGAATGATCTCAAATCACTGTATTGATTCGACGAGATACAAAGTATTTAGTTTATATACAAATTGATGACAAAGCTAAATTTCTAGATGTATAGCATTGGGGTGAGTTTTTTGATAACTTAAAGATAAACTAGGGAGGGTCTGAGTGCCATCAAGTAGAAAAGAGACTGGGGTAGGTATCGGAAAGTGTCAGTGTATGATATGGATGCGAAGGGACTGACTTGGAATAAAGTAGTTCGCAATAGTCGGACCGGTAGTGATCTCAGTTTGGACTTGCGTTCACAACATCAAGCCTGAAGGTCATCGACTATTTCTCTAGTTCAGTCATCGTAAGATGGACATGTCTACCTTTATGTGATGGTATCATATCTTATATTAACGGTAATAATATGATTTTACAGTACTAGGTTGAAGAAGGATGTTCAAGTTGGTTATGTGTGATCTTTTCTACCAAGGTTTACTTAAACTGGAGGATTGACGGTGATCCCTGATGAAGTCATGAGAATCCATGTTATAAGCACAAATCACTCAACTGCAACACATCACGATCGACACTCATTCCTCTCTATCATTCGAGTTCTTAGACTGCTATCCTCAACGTCTTTATCTGACCCAGAAATATCGACGATCATTCCGTTGATATGCGTGACCTTGTGACGATCTTGTCACGGACCGCCAAAATTTCAATCAGTGATTTGCAATCGCTCTCTCCATCTCTCCTTCTCCTCTCATCTCTCTCTAAAATAAAAAATGTCTAACACCCTTTGGACTGTCCCCCAACAAGTCTCCGGAAAATACGTACGTCCCTGCTTCATCTAGCTGTCCCACAGAGCTAAAGATCCATGTTATCTGTGCTATGATTGTAGATCCGGGCTGTTGCTGCACTTGGCGGTGTCCCTGTCGAGGTTGCCGCAGGATACGAGCACTATGTCGATAACAAGAAGCCCGAGTTCCTTTCCAAGTTCCCTCACGGAAAGATCCCCGCGTTCGAGGCCGCAGATGGGTTCAAGCTCTTCGAGGGTGTTGCCATTGCACGATATGGTTAGTTGATCATCACTTCAGGGTTTATTATCTTATCGATCGACCCTGATTTTGTACAGTCGCTAGCCAGGCTCCCAATGGCGCTCTTCTTGGCTCTGACGCAAAGTCTGCCGCTCTCATTGACCAATGGATTCACCTTGCTGACACTGAGGTCGATGCAAACACCACTGCCATCTTCCTCTTGGTCCGTGGTATAATCCAGCCCTACAACAAGCCCGTACGTATCTGCCCATCTACCTCTTTCTTCTGATCTATATTCTCAATCTAAACTTGAAATGCATTACAGATCCACACCGCCTACGCCGAGCGCCAGCTCCGCGCACTCAAGACCCTCAACGACCACCTCGCAGCTCGCACCTTCTTCGTCGGCGAGCGCATCACCCTCGCTGACATCTACATTGCCGGTATTATCGCCCGCGGTGTCGCCGTCACCATCGACGCCTCCGTGCGCGCCGAGCTCCCCCACCTGATCCGCCACCTCGAGACCATCGTAAACCAGCCCCAGGTCAAGGACATCTTCGGCACCATCGACTACGCCGAGAAGGCCGCGCAGTACGTCCCCCCCGCCAAGGAGAAGAAGGAGGCTAAGCCCGCAGCGGCACCTGCCCCCAAGGCCGAGAAGAAGCCTAAGAAGGAGGAGGTGGATGAGGAGGAGGACCTCGTCCCTGCTGAGCCTAAGGCTAAGAACCCCCTCGATGACCTGCCCAAGTCGACTTTCAACCTTGAGGACTGGAAGCGCCAATACTCTAACAATGAGACTCGCGGCGCTGGTGGTGCCATTGAGTGGTTCTACAAGAAGTACGCGTCGCTTCGAGCTCGTTAGTTTTTTTGTTGTTTTTTACTGACCATGGTATGGCCATTTTTTATAGCTTCGACAAGGACGGATTCTCCGTCTGGCGCGTAGACTTCAAATATAACGAAGAGCTCACCCTCACCTTCATGTCCGCGAACCAAATCACCGGATTCTTCAACCGCCTCGAGGCTTCCCGCAAGTACCTCTTCGCGTCCTCCGGTGTCCTCGGCGAGAGCAACAACTCCGTCATTTCGGGTGTTATGATCCTCCGTGGCCCCGATGCTAAGCCTGTTGTGGAGGTTGCACCCGATTGGGAGTCGTACTCGTACAAGAAGCTCGACCTTGAGAATGCTGACGATAAGACTTTCTTCGAGGCTGCGCTTGCTTGGGATTTGGAGATTGAGGGTAAGAAGTGGGTTGATGGCAAGCTTGTGAGTATTCTCTGCGTTTTGAGTCACGGTGTCAAGATACTGAATGATCGTTTGTGCAGTTCAAGTAAACCAAGTCGGCGGTGTTTATGACTAATACTACGACATAGAACTTGTAACTTACCCATATACTCCATCTTTCGTGTTCCTGCTGTTTGTTTTATTACCTTGCTCATCTTGTGCTGTTGGAGTAGCGAATGAAGAAAAATCATTATCTATGACCAAGAAATGTGTATCAGAGACAGAGCGGACGCAGAACGACGATTTCTCCATGCTGGATATTTGCGATAGATACTGTGCAGAGAAAATAGACTCTTCAGGCCTCTGGCCTGACTGGATTTCTGACGCTTATCACCTAGGAGAGAGCAGTCATCTAACAACCAGCAATGCATGATTCATATCGAATTCTCAATTTCTCAATTTCTTATATACTATTGCATATTGGCATGACATCTATATATTTAACGCTTCCTCCCAGAACTCGAAAATCTATCGCAAACATTTTGCATACACGGTGCACTTGGCAGGTTGTCTTTTTAACTCACTATGATATTCGTCTTTTAACTTATCTCGTCTCTGTACTATTACGAACTTTAGCTCCTAGCGAGGTGCTTTCGTACCTGAATTACTTGTTGGAATATCGAGCACGCCACTAGAAATCACAAGGCATAGATTCATTTCTTGTGGCACATACTCCTTATTGTTCTCTTCATTCCTCCATTTGTTGCCTATTTTGTCACCCTTTGCTCTTATTCTATTTCGTTCTAATGGACTTCCTTAGGTTTACATCTTATTTATATAATACTGTAATATGAATGCAGCCCTCGCGCGATTGCGAGGGTCCACTGCTATCCTGAGTGAGCGTGCAGACCCGCTCATTTTAACATTACTTTTGTCACGTAGCTAGGAATAATACTCAGATCCTCATCCTTAAATCAAAATCCAAGCCCCCCTTGCTTGAACTGAACAAACAAACGAAAAAAGAGACACAATACCGCCAGAACAGTCAAGCTGTTTGGCCATGGCAATGGCTGGATTCTTGTCCGCTCTGCTACTGAGTGACAAGCCCCCCTCATCTGAACGATCCAGGCCCCAGTCAAGACAAGAGCAACCTGATTTGAACTTGAAAGGCCAGCATCTATGACAGGTACAGGATATTGAACTCGAACGTTAACGGGCTAGCAGATTGGAATCACTCTCACCAGCCTGGGGATCTCTGGGGATGATCTGAAGAGTTGTTGCAGAGTAGTAATCCCCACCAATGTTAAACACATGCTTGGAGGTAGAACTCCAATCTTCGTTGACGTCCTGAATGGGTTGTTTAGTCTCATGCTATTTGTCCGATACTAAGGTGGCATACATCACTGGAAGGGTTTGTGCTAACATCATCAAAGGGAGCTTGGAATTCTTGGCTCGAATCTGGGAACCGTTCATTGTCATGATTATCGTCATCCTGCAGAGGAGATTTAGTTTTTCAATGTATCATATACCGAGCACGACGTACTGCTTCAATGACGGTTTTTGCCATTTCCGCCATTTCCGCTAATCCCTCCATTTCCTCTTCTGCCAACTCCATTTCCAATTGATGTATCGCTTTTTTTAACGCTGAGCCAAAAAAAAGTAATGAAATAATTTTCTCAACATCATAGCACCGCACCATACCGTGATATCTCTCTATGTGGCGCATTGTAACCCCTATTTCTTGCTGGGAAGTTGTCACCATTTTCAATATTTCCTCCGATTTCGCCAATTCCGCCAATTCCGCCGAATCCTTCATTTCCATTTCTACAGGTCCATTCATCAATTGAAGTATTCGCTTTATCATCGCTGAGCCAAAAAAAAAGTAATGAAATAGTTTTCTCAACATCATAGCACCATACCGTCATTCATCTCTCCGGGGTCGAGGGAAACTTGGCGTCTGAGAACAACTTGATCGCGGCCAATATTATAAATGTTACTGTCACGAATTTGAATGCCGTCGCTTTGGTTGAACACATTCATGCTGGTGTAGACGAGTGTGCAATGAGTACGATGTTGGTAGGTGATGTGGGAGTCGTCGATTGGTTCAATGGCATCACCAGTCCCGCGGCCCACTGTCTTTGGGCGTCTATTTATGCGCACGTCACGCATCGCGAGGCAACCAATGTCCTTTCTTTCCTGTGATGGATGGATCAACAGTTCTCCGCTTTTGACTCTTTCGATTCCCAGCATAGGACTCAAGGCATCTAGATGCAATGCCAGAACAACTTTGAATTTGGCGTGCAGTAGTAAAATAATTGCATTCACTGAATGTCCGTTCCATAGAGCAGAGGGATAGACGAATAGACGTCCACTCTGGATAACCAAGCATATATAGGGAACCATTCTGCGTCATTTTTGTCGATCGAAGTCGGAAGATGCAGCTAGGTAAGGAAATTGATAGTGTTATTATACGTTATTAACTCCCAATACCGCCTATTTCACTAACGACTGTCTTCTCCATTGCTCAGATTCCTTCTCTTCAAAAAATATCTAACACCCTTTGGACCATATCGCAACAAATCACTGGAAAAATTGTACGTCTCAACGTTTCTATCATGTGTAGCTCAAAGGTACAGACACATTTTTATTATCTCTGTAATACTGTGATTTCGGATCCATGCAGTTGCTACCATCAGAGGTGTCCCCATTCAGATCATGCTCGGATACGAGAATTTTGTGGGCAACAATCCCTAGTTCCTTTCCACGTTTCCGCATGGCAGAACCCCCGTGTATGAGACTGTGGATGTGTTCAATCTCTTTGAGGGCGTTGCCAATGCACGACATAGCTAGTGGTTCATTAACATTGAGTATCGATCAATCCTGATTTTACTCTCAGGTCGAACAGCCGCTGCCCAAGCTCCCAACGGCCCCGGGGCTCTTCTTGGCTCTGATGCAAAGTCCAACACTGAGGTTGATGCATATACCATGTCAATTTTTTTTTTACTCGGTCTATGATTACATTCAGCCTTACAGCAAGCCCGTACGTACACTCATCCCCTTCAGTCATGCATGAATAAATAGATTAACCCTGAGAACACTGAGGAAAAGGCTTTTTTCGAGGCTGCGCGATGGTAAGAAGGGCGTTGTTGAGACAAGGCTGTGAGTTTTTTTGTCTATCTTGAACTTCGACAAGAGATGCTGAATGTTTGTGCAGTTCAAGTAAACCAAGTCGACAGTGTTTATGCCCAATACTACGACATAGAACTTGTAACTTGCCCGTATACTCAAATCTTTCCTCAGGTCCCTGCCGTTTGTTCTATTACCTCGATTATCTTGTGTAATGAATGAAAAAATCATTATCTACGACTACTAGACGTATATCGGTTCTAATCAAAGGGTCCGTTCTCACAACCAGTGATCATGTACAAAAAATCGTCTGTATAATACCGCAACGCCCATTGTATGCCGTGCGTTTGACAAAACTCTCTTAAGCGCTCTTCGATCTGCTCTGCTTTGATAACATAACAAACGAACCAGTTTCGCAACACTCTATATCTTGATTGACAATAGTTATTGCCCGCAAAACGACATCCTTCATAGCCTTTTTACATGGCCTAATGATAGGTACAACTTATCAAGGGGCCTATTGGGGGTAATCAGCACTGCGGACGGACACCTAATCTTCTTTCCGTGACCCCAGCATCATCCGCCCCCTCCGCCCACTTTATCTCATTCCTCCCCCTTGTCCACGATCCAGAGAAAGTATGGAATGCAGAGCTCAAGAGTAAGGAAGAGGGTACGCTGTATTAAAAGATGCAGGTCAGGGGGATTACGGCGTGGGAACTCGACTTTTTTCGAAAAAAGTTTGTAAGATCGAGCGACAGTCCTTGAATTGAAGTAAGTTTGATTACTATATACTGGTTCGTAGTATGGATGTGAATACGATTGGACTGTGATCGTCGTATCTATATAGATAATCAAGTTCCTGGTGCTACTATGTGTTCCGCTGTGCCGCTTCAAGCTGAATGCGCAATTCCTCCATCTGTGCCACCCATTTTTTCTTCTCCTCCTCTGCTTTCTTCTTCTCCTCCTCCACCCTTGCCTCCGCTTTCTTCCTCTCTTCGATCTCCCTCTGTAGCTGTTGGGCACTCTCTTCCACCTCCTCCTCTTTTTCCCGGAGCTGAAGGTAAACATCAATGATTAGTCTCTTCGACCAGAAGGACTAGTCACGCACCCTGGCTTCAAGTGTCTCTGCTCTCTGCAGCCGCTGGGCCTTTTCATTATCCTTCTCCTCTTCTTGCCGGAGCTGAAGATAAATGCCTATGATTAGTCTCTTCAACAGGAAGACAGATCACACACCCTGTCTTCGAAAGTCTCAACTGCAAGCTGATAATTCCTCTTATGCTCCAGTATTTCATCCGCAAACTTGGTAAATTTATCGTCATTTGCAAAAAGCGTGAGGAGGCCGTACCACTTTCCCCCGTCCACCGTGATAGACTTCTTGAAATTCAACTCTTCACCTGGTAAGATATCCACAGTACCCATGACGCCAGCCATGTAATAACAGTTTCGGGCAAAAAGTGTGTACTCAGGCTGCGCACGATGAATGACGTCGGCCAGGATTATGATGTGGTAAAGATATAGGGGCCTCCCATTGAACGTTATAGTTCGCCATTTTCCATCCAAATCTTCACCCTGTTGAAGCCAGGATACGGTGTCGTACGCTGGCATCCCCTTGACAGAATCCGAAGAACTAGAATTGAAAGACGAGAGTGATGAATGGGAGCTACTCGTCAATCTCGAATGAAGCGAAGGACAAGACGAAGGGGTCAGAGTAGTGTGGTTTCGGCCTTCAGACCGCTGCGGCGCACGCTCGATACGGATACGATAGGATTGGTCGCGCTTAGTAGTGTCATTAAGTTCAACAACTGCGTACTCGTGCTGGGACGCAGTGTTTGATTTACAGAGAGTGAGAGACACCGCGCGCATCCTTTGTGCATCAGCTAGAGAGTGATATGTAGATGATATAGACTTCCAGGACGAGTCGACAGGGAGTTTGTTGGTATCATATTCAGGTGGAGGTTCAGAGCTCAGATCGTTGATCAGCGACCTGAGAGAGAGGCGCATTTTTAAAACAATGAGGTGACCAATAGTATAAGTATTGGATTCTCGCCAACAATTAGATGAATTAAAATTCTTACCTAATCACAATTGTTGATCAACATGATATATTTTCCTTCAGAAAGGACTCTCAATTACGTGCCTCCCTCTCTTGTTCTCCAAATGAGGCTTTAAAAACTATACCTTTAGAACCAGAACTAACAGTTCAGAACCGATTCAACGGTCATCCAAGTCAAAAACGACATGGACGATATCAATGATTGCATCCCATCCACAAAGGCTTCAGGACTCCAGCATCAATCACCGTAGAGGAGCTTAGTGCCATCGAACTCAATGGTGCTTCCACTTGTATCCCTGCTGCACGTGACGTGTCACCTCTATTCTCCCATGACAATAGTACCATCACCATGTCTGTGACAAGTGAGAGACAGCTGTACATTTCAGCGGACCTGTCGATGAGCACTCCAAATGCGTCAAATTAGGAAGCACGTTCGAAATAGAAACCGAAGTATCCGCCTGCAAACGAAGAGAGCGTAAAAGGGGGATGTGCAGACGTTCGCGGGGAGTGGATCGGCGGTGAGGGTGAGTTTTCGGAGATTTACACACTGTCGTAGTGCGTGGTGTATTACTCCTCCTTGCTCGTTTTCGTTTTCAACGAAGGTTTCTGATACGGAAAATGAATTTATATTGCTCCAGTGACCAGCCATTATGGGTATCAGAAGCAGGGCGTCTCCTTTGAGTGTGAGCTTTTGGAGGTGTAGAAATATAAGATCCGCATCCATAGGCAAGTTCTCTGGCTCCTCCGCCATTATGTCGATGTAAAGCGTTTTGAGCAGTTGACATTCCTTCAAAATTGAACACAACGAATTCATGTTCATGTCAAAGGAATCAAGGACTAGGTACTCAAGCTGAGCCCATGGCATTCCAGAATAGGAGCCCAGAGGGCCAGCTGCAGCTGCCGATGACTTCGACTCCACGAAGATTTCTCGCGTTACCCCAGGGCCCTGCGACCCGGCATACGGTGCGGTCATCTTTATCGATGTCTATTGTTCGACCGCTGTCTTCCAAATCATCATCTCCTTCCAGGTCTTCTATCCACCACATCTCATTACCTCGGAACTCAATTTTTACGTGGTGAAGATTTTGAAATGAATCCAAAGGACACGATCTAAGGAATTTATTGAGCACTCGAAATCGGTGGCAGTAGTTAAACTGCATGCAGCGATGCATATATGATGAGAGCAGCTGGACATTGAAGTTTGATCCGCTGCAAGATAGAGGTAAGCATGACATGGAGAGGGAGGGCTTCGAGAGCACGTCGAAGATGACGAATATCTTGCCAGACTCTTAGCTCAAGTCGAGGCGACCCCAAAATGACCAAATTGCTACAAGAAGCGATACGCCATTGAGAGTAAACGTGTTCAAAGATCCAGGGAGGCTGTAACATGTCAGGAGGAAGCTTTATTTCTTCACAATGGCACTCGAAGATAATGGCAAGAATTTCCATAGGTAGCTCGGTCGCAGAAAGAACAAGTCCACGAGGTTTCTCGCTTTCTAGTGCCATTGGGCCCCTGCCCAAATTCTGCTCAGTGTCTGGAAAAGCAGGTGTCGATGGTTCAGATATGAAGATCATGTCCGCCCCTGTAGGAATATGATGGATGGGCCTAGCCCAGAACTCAGTCTTTGGATGCTAACTTGCACTCATTGTGATATTGAAGCGCAAGGTATCGTGAGGATAGAGATTTGCAATCCGTTTGACCTAATGAATTGAATCACTTATTTTAGATCTTGAATAAACACAAACATGACTAGGACAAGTTGATCATGAAAGTAACACGTTTCTTCGCAAGGACAACTACAATGACGGAGATGTCTACTCGTAGTCTTGGTGAAAATTAATTTGGATTCGTGCTTGTGTCCATGCCATAATGCGTGACCAAAGGTGGAATGCTTACGAAAATTCCAAGCTTCAAGCGCCACCGTGGAAGGGAACTTGGCGAGATTCAATGCTACCCAACAACTCATGATAGCTACACATCTGAAGAAATCTCAGCAGGCTACGAAGTGGGTAGATTGACGATCCATACCTGATTTCGACAGCAGATCCGCTTTTACCTTCTCCTTCACACCTGGAATAGGTTTCCTGTCCTCATCATAAACCCTCGTAATTGACAGACCCGTTGTGAGTGAAAGGTTCCCTCTCGATATGTGTGATGGCGATGAAGTCGTTAACTCCAGACGTCATACCCGTCAATTTTTTTCTGACGAGTAGCTCGCCGAGTCGCAAATTAACGTTTCTATCCTGACGATGGTGCGCGGCGAACTCAAAGTTGTATGTCTCCTTGAACCATCTACGACCCTCGTCTTTGTGGGTGAGAAGCCCGCCAACTATTGAGGATCGGGTACAATGCGGGCCTTCAGTTACACCTGGAGGGGTCGGTACCATGGAACAAGTAAACCGTCGGAAGCACCCCTGTCGTGAAGCTAAAGGTCGCAGGGTCGAATTTGGTGAAGTATGTCATGAATGGTTAAGGGTATAAGATCCACTGCAGGTTGAAATGACGTTAATTACGTGTAGCAACAACGAGATGCTGCGCTTGCTTGGGATTTGGAGGTCGATGGTAAGAAATGAGTTGATGGCAAGCTTGTGAGTCACGGTGTGTTCCTGCCATTCATTGACTAGGGTTTGTGCAATTCAAGTAAAGCAAGTCGCTGGTGTTTATGACACTTACCCACATACTCACATCTTTCATGATCCTACTGTTTATTTTAAAACTTGCTCATCCTGTGCTGTTGTTGTAGCGAAAGGTGATGATGAATTCTAATCAAATCGAATACGATTATCAGATAAGATCACTCCACGTGTATACTGAATTAATTATCATTTATGTTACTTTGAACATGCACGTCCATGAACTCGCTGCTCGCAGAATCAGCGTTGCTACTAACACTTCGGTGCGCGCCTTTTAATTTGTATGGTCAGTTTATGAATAGGCTTACGCTATACAGTGTCCCCCTCTTCCTGGGCTGTAGAAAATATCTTCTCCGGAGTCTGTACTCTGACCTCCGAACACTCTCGTCGTCGTCCTCGTCGACATCCCCGCCTACCACCCCATCTCTTCCTCAACCAGTTACCCGAAAGGCTACTGCTGACGATGCCAGGTCGTCTGCACTACACTCAACCGTCGCGCGAAGCATCTTCTCACTCATGTTCACCGAAAGTAGCATGATGTTCATCGTTCTCATGCTGCAGGGCCTAGACCTCTGTTCCTCACGCACCAGACACCTCAGCTGGGTTTTTTCTCTCACGTTCCTACTCTCCGCGATCTTAATCCTCATCCCCCTTTCCCTCTCACTCCTCGTTGCTCTTGGCCCAGGCCCAGGCTCATCCACGCTCCTCCTCTACCCTCGTATCATAGTCTCCCTTGTGCCTGTCATCCTATTTCTTTTTGTAATATCTCGAATCCCCCTTCCATCCTCTATTGCATCTGCGTTCCCTCCCCCTTCCTCATTTACCACAGCCCTCGCACGCCTCGTCGTCGTGGGTACCGTCATCCTTGGGCTGTTATCTGGATTCGGAGCCATTAATCATATCTGGGCGTATTTACCTTCTTCTCTGAAAACACAAATGTACGCAACTATCCATTCATTCAAGGTGTTTTTTTGGCTAATCATGGGGTGAATGGTGATTAGAGGAGACCCAACGGAGACGGACGTAAGCACAGCCGAGTATTCGTTGCAGAATGTAAGGGATGACCTTCGCGACCGACGGGCGACTGCGCATCAGCGCGCGGCGTCTCAGTCTGCCGAAAACTCTGGATCGACGGGATCCACCAGCTGGCTTTCGCGCGTGACACCGAGCTTTCGTGGCTCAGACGACGGATGTACGTCTCTCCTCTCTGCTTCTAAATTAAAATGAAAAGTAGAATTGTATTGACTTGAATATTCTTGGATTTGTAGTGACGGCCGAGCTTCGCGGTCTCGAAGCGCTCGAGTACCACATGGATCTTAACGTCACAGCGTTACGGGCACGAAGGCAGGCAGCATTGTATCGTCGTACGATGCGTGGGCGTATTCTCTATTTTGGAGGCGCGTTGTTCGCGGGGTACTGCGTTGCTAGAATATTCGGCGTAAGTATTAACTTATGTTGGATTTTCTTCCCTCTACCAACCATTCTCAAAGCCGCTATGTATTATATGAAACCAAAAATCGAATTCGCTGAATACTGACTACTCATTCTAGTGCCTATATAATGTTCTCCCCCTGCCCTGGCGGTCCCAGTCCCAGACCACACAAACTCAATCTCAAAGTGATCTCATCGCGGCCCTCCTCGCGCGTGCCCTTGCGCTTACAAGCACGCATCCTCCATCTGGAACCACGATCGCGTCACTTGCACACCAGCTTAGTCTCGTCTTCGTGGGTGTTATTATCCTTACGAGCGTGCGGAGGGTGCTGGGGGGCGTGACGAGGGTGAGTTGGTATTCTTTTGCACGCGTCCAATCATGGCTGACGTACCGATACGTCACTGTTATTATAGGCACTACGTGTCACTAGCAGAAATTTGGGCGTATCGTTCATGATGCTTGTGCTTGCGCAACTTATGGTATGTCTCCTTCTTCCCCTCCCCTCCCCTCGCTTACTCACCTTACCCCACCAAATCCAACAGGGCATCTACCTCCTCTCCACCATCGTCCAGCTACGGAACTCCTTCCCCCCTCCCCTAGCCGCAGCTGACCCATCGGCGGCAGACGCACAAGCAAGTCTCTTCGCGAGCATACCCGAGTTTGAGGTGTTTGCGCCTGGGTCGGTGTTTGATTGGGCGGTGTTGATCGCTGCGGCTGGGACGGCGGTGGGGAGGTGGGGTGGAGAGAGGGTTGGTGTTGTTGGGGGTGAGGGCTGATGCGATGTGGATACTGATGCGGACAGTGTAGAAGAGAAGAGCAGAAAATCTGTTCAGCGAAAATGAGCTGTGTATATGTAATGTAGACCTTGAAGCTTGAAGCTTGGAAATTCGATCCAACTTGAGGAGGTTGAAGCAATCTAAATCTAACTCTGATTCGCTTGAATTGCTTGCAAGTGATATTATATTCTACATCTAAATTTTAGAACAGAATCCCAGCGATACGCTCCCAAATATTCCTCGGTGGTATCTCAGGAGTCTCCGTTTCCTCCAACGATGGTACACCCTGCTTGAAGTCAGCACCGCGATTGCAGTACAGTAAAACCAGGATTTAAACGTACAGTAACAAAATCCATCTCGTCAGGCTTCCAAATCTTGGTGCGTTTGACGATCTTGTACCCGAGATACAGACCGCAGAAAATTGGGATATTGATGTCTGTAAGACAAACATTCACAGTGAGGCTCGTGTGATCATGGTCCTGATTGAGTCTAAAGACAGCACAACCAACTTACAACTGGTTAGGAATCCCGAGGCCGTAAAATGGAAGAAAACTGCGAAACCATTGACAAGGATGAAAATGATGGTCCAGAAGAGCCCCCAATATGCCAAGTAAGGCTGTAGGGGGTTGTAGTACACGTTCTGTTTGAGATCACGACCTTGCGCTTTCATTCCTCGCCCTTTAAGAAGAAGACTTGATTAGTGGGTGTCGGAAGGTAGACAATATTAACTCCGGGTGCTCACGGTAGAAGATGTATGTCAGATTCATGGTGAACCAACCAAAAAATGATGCCGTTGTAGTCAAATTGGTAAACCAGCTATGAAAGAATCATTGTCAGGACAGTAATGTCAGTAATGATACCTACAGACGTACATGAATACTGTCGCCGCCCCGCTAGAAACATTCATAAACGAGAGGAAGGGGAAGCATCCCTGAGGCATACAATAGAGATTAACATGATATACCAGATCCATGAGGCATGAACTGACTGCAAAAAGAACAGCATTGACGGGCAACCCCCACCTATTACAATACCTGAAGAGCTTTGGGGCCTGACCACGTAATGCGAGTCCGTAGAGGATACGAGATGAACAGAAAATAAAACTGTTCCCCGCTGAGAATGCGCTTGTGAAGATGCAGGCGTTTATAATGTGCGGAAGAACTACAGAAGATTGAAACATACATTAGGTTGAATGAATTGTGACTATCATGGTATATAGATCATACCTTTAACGCCGGCTTTGTTCATTGCGATAACGAAAGGCGACTGAGCCGCAGTTCCCGTACCTTTACGATTTTGGTGAGTTTTAACCGCGAGGCGGAGAATATACACAGAACCCACTAGTAAGGAGTGCAGGGTCGTCGTAAGCGACAAGCATCCCGATTATGATTATGCCCAAGATCTAAATAATCCAACTCTTCAGAGTGTTTTCTTATTCAACGCCCATCATCTTGAAGCACATACATAAAAGATGAGGATACGCCAGAAAACACGGCGTACCGCCTTCTTGATGTTACGACGGGGGCTTTCCGTCTCGGAAGCAGCGCTGAAGTAAGATACCTGAGTGCATGAAAGGAAGTAAGAAAGAGAGAGAAAACATTACATTGCAACGAGTTCCATTGATTGGAATGCGAACGCAGCTTGTATCAGCACGGATAACATACCGAGAAACCGGTCGGTGTTGACATTCGTTACGAGGCCTGCTCGCGAGAAGGCGCCTGGGTGCTTCCAATACTACATAGTTCCGAGTCAGCACTGAGCCACCACATATGAGGACGTGAAGATACCCTGAATCCTATTCTTTCATGGTCTGGGCCTCCACCAAGGTCAATGACAAGACCGGCGATTATTAGCCCGACAATTAGGCTGACTGGTAGGATACAAAAGTCTCAGGAGGTTACTGCGTTTAATACAACAGTTTGATCCTTACTTTTAATCAAAGAGAATCCGAATTCAGCTAAACATTAGGTTGTGACAGTTAGAACGGGGGATGTGTTTTGAGTCCTCACTCTAGACACTTGCCTTCACCAAACCATCTAAGTGATACTACAAGTGAGCCACTCTCAACGACGCGGAGAAAAATGTCACAAGATACCTGACGCCAGCTAGATTGATACCGAGGAGAAGCACTATAATGGCCTTGACAATTCGAGCCGTAAGTCGTGAACTATGTGGTGTAGGGGTATTCAAACATACCGCGGTGTAGATAGCAACATGGTCAGTCTGGTAATTAATAAATTGGGTTATAAGAGGAACAACCAAAAGGACTGGAATGTTTACGTTGGGGTCCCAGAAAGTGAGCAGGACGACAGCGGCAGAAATTTCAGAGGGTATGGAGATGCTGTTGGGATATCATTCAAATTCACCAAAAGTTGCTTTCGCATTCAGGTATGTGCAGACATACGCATTGGAATAAAAGTAATTCTGGTATTAATAAATTAATTGATCGACTGCCATTTAAGATACTAATTCTCATACGCACCCATCCTACTGCAAAGCCAAGAGCAGGATCAACCCATCGCGCAGCTACGAGTCGGAACAACAACTCATTAGTTCTTCACTGAGTGTCGATAGCTGAGGCGGAAAGCTAACCATAATGGGGAAATGTGCCAGAAATCGGCGCAAAAGTTGTCATTTCAGCAATGGCGCATAACATCCTAAAACCGAGTCATGGTTTCAACAGGTCGGATGGCAGATTTGTATTGGAATGGACTGACGAGTAAGCGACCGTGCCAACCACTATGTAAGCTATCAATGCACCCAATGGGCCTGCACCCTGCAAGACATGACCTGAGCCGAGGAACAGTCCCGTCCCAATTGTCCCAGCGATCTAAGAGCAGAAGTGCAAGAGACGTGAGGAGGAGAAAGGATGCAGATACATATGTACGAACTGCGATCCTATTATTATACAATGTCAGTTAAGACTGAATTTGATATAAATGGATGCGTACATCTGGATATGGCGCTGCTTCAGCCGTCGCTGGACACGATCCAAGTCGTGCACATCAAACTGATAGCTATGGTTGCATGCAAAAGTGGTTCATAAACAGATAAGGTTCATTCCTTTCTCACAAGCTCGAAACTCACCCGGGATTGGAACTAGGTTCAAACCTATCCGTTGGTACAAATTTCTCTTCATCACTTATGTCTGTCGTGGTCACAGTCTTCTCCTTGGATTCGGCAGACATGATGGTGAGGAAGAAGGTGAGAACCGTCTCTTACAGTCCAGGCTTCGATTATGTAGTCCCAGGCCCCCAGTGACCTCATGGTGCAGTATACAGCCATTTGAAAATAGGTGTAACTGTGGGATCCGTCTGTCACGGTATCTGTGCCAAATAGACAAGCATTACGTCTGACAACGAAGAATCTTCTTATCTGTGGGTCGCGTGACGCTCGGGGCGAGGGTACCGCTGCGGTAATAGGTTCAAAATCCCAACCTTGAAGCGCTCATTCGAATAAGTATATTCAAAAGCCATAAAGGAATATGCTTCCTTTGAAATATGAGCGCATACGCGTTAGCGTAATGATACACATGGCGCATGCTTTTTCAACTCCAGCAGCTGATTAGAGTGAGGCTCCACAACAAAAATGCATGACAGAGGAGCAACGCTTAGGGTTCGCCCTTTTGGTCCAGGCTGCAGCCAAAAGTCGCAGTATTAAACTGACCGCAGTCATAAAGTATGGGTCGCGAGAGAGGGTATGATAGAGAGGGTCTCACAAAGAAGTGGCAATCAGGGGAGAGAAACAGCCAAACTTGAAATTTGGAAAGTGCATGATCAAAGCGTTGTTTTGTTGCGTTTTAGCCTTTGGCTTTGTATATACAAGTGGCCTTACCCTTTCCAAGGCCGACTAGCTCAGTTGGTTAGAGCGTCGTGCTAATAACGCGAAGGTCTTGGGTTCGATCCCCACGTTGGCCATTTCTATTCTTTTATGTTTTAGATATAGGTCCTTGTACGTCAGCCTCTCAACCGGCCCCAAAACACATGAAAGGACTCTCCTTCTCCTCCCCTCTCTCACATACACTTGGCATGTCACACTCTTCTTGGAACATTTCATGTAGCAAAAAGTCTGATCATGTACGCCTTGTATTGCAACCTCATGATAGGAATCAACGTCATATCATCGGTGGGCCAGTATAGTGATATCGCCCGTCTAAGAAAATAATGTCCCTTTCAGCTATCGTGTTGAACAGCAAGCCGAGAAATTCACCAATAATGTACCACAAAACGCTGATAAAGGCAAAGCCAACAAAGACGACACTCGCGTAGTCTACATACCGTCGGCATGACGTATTGCAAAGGTAATGAGAGAAAGAGCCACGCACTCATCGAACCCTGCTCAACAGGAATAACTGCTGGCATCGAAAACAGAACGATCTCAAACGCAGCCCATAGTAGGGCAACCCAATTAATTGCATATCCCCACCTCCCCAACCCAAACACCGCCCCCTGCATCTCTCTTCTCCCATTGAACACCAAAATCCCTACTGGCATCGCATAGCTTGCACCGAGACATATGACAGCGACACCGGAGAAGGCGTTGAACGCCGCACTGGAACCGAGGTTAATTAGTCCGAGAGCGAGCTGGATCGTGGTAGAAAGAAGGTAGGCGTTAAAAGGGACGGAGGAAGGAGATTTGGGAGATCCAGATATGAGTGAGAATGTGCTGTGGAAGGGGATGGCTTTGTCTCGTGCGAAAGACCAGGTTGCGCGTGAAGCGGCACAGCCGATAGAGATGGAGCAAAACATGCCTATGCCAAAGACTGATAAAAGGTTCATGAGTTCTTCGCAGAGTCGAATACTGATAGGAGAACGTTACGTACTGATAAACCACTGTAAGAAATTCTCTGTCATTGGTGAGTATATTCACAGGATGGAACTTACCATTGCGAACCCGCCTGATCTCGAGCCCATAATAAGAGTGAACATGACACCGATTGGCTGCCCACCAGGAACTAAACACAACATGCGTTTTTTAGCACAATATGTAAAGGGAAAGGGATACCTTTCAGGAGTGTTGTAATATCAGGAAGCGTAAAGACAATCGGAAGAAGGAAACAAAACCCCATTATTGTGCCGATTGGGATGGAATAGACGATCGCCTGTGGCACCTCGACCGCGGGGTGTCGCACTTCCTCCGCCATACTTGTGACTATCACGCATGCCTGCTCAGGCGGTATGAATAGAAAAGCTCATGGGATATACTCACTCAATCCTACGGGAGCAAAAGTGTACGCTGAAATAGGATTCCATCAGTTCCGTTATGGGGCTCGAATGATGGTGAAAGTAACCGCACCAGGCTAAAACTGGCTAATGAGCACCATACAGTGAGATGAATGGAGAAAATCCTTTAACCGGCAACAGCCCAATGAAAAATGTCCATCCTGCATTCCATCCCGACGCGGATGGATCAAAATGCCCCAGAGCATATGCAACTGAATGGCGCCCAGAAGCAGCTTTCACAGAGAGACAAACAAGGATGACTGATTGTTGACGTTACGAATCAGGGCTTGGAGCGAAGAATGAAGACCCACGCACTGATGATTCCGACTAGAGTCCAAGATGCAGATAGAATCTAAAGTTTTAGGTAGATTAGTGAGGCTAGGAAATGCGTATGAGCGCCGAGGAACATACCTCAACGGTCGGTAGGAGTCTGTTTAGAAACAGGACGAATATACTAACCAACGACGTTACGGCGACGAATATAAGGTCTTGTGTGTCTGGGTCAATTTAAAGTGTCTAGATCTAACGGCTCCATAGCACATACACGTCTGCCAGGGCGTCGCGATCCAGTCAGGATGTAATATTTCAGCTCCTGCGACAGCAAGTTGTGCGGTACTCTGCCTATGCGTCGTTAAATTGCCCTTTTATTCGTTTCACATTCGAAAATGGATGGAACGTACGAAGGTCGCAGAAAGACTTATCATCCACACGCCAACGACATATAACCACCCATTCATCCAAGAAAGCAGAAGTCGACACTTAGGTGGGGCAAGGCGATAGCACCAGTAATACGCCCCTGCAGAGGTTGGATAGACTGAGCAGATTTCGGCGAGGGAGAGAGCGATTGGTAAGCTGAGGACTGAGACGAGGAGCCAACTGTTAGTGTTGGTGAGGTAAATTATCGTGAATGAAGTTATAACGCTCGTCCGCGTGAGTTCCTTACCCCCATATCATCGTTGCAGGTCCACCACCAATAAATGCCGTGGCGATTGGTGCCGAAAGAGCGTATGCTGTATGGTTACAACAGGCATAGCATGACAGTGTTATGAGCATGAGTGCTAGTTTAAGGAGTGAAACCAAATGGTGTACGCACGTACGGCCATAATAGCTTATAAAATGGGAAGGTGTGAGCCTCATGTAGGTATAGATAATATCTAAGTAGGGGTACGTACCGAGTGTCACTGTGTAGTTTGAGAAGTTAGCGGGAAAGTAAAAAAAGTCAGAAAATGGCACGTACTGAACAAAATATGGAATAACCCGCGGGACTTTCCAATTTATTGCGCATAGTATCAGAGCAGTGAGAAGCGACTTACGCGTGGCAACTCCTGCCTGTATCCCATATTTTTTTCGAGGTCTTGAACGTCCATTTCAGGTGAGGAAACGCCATTGAGGCCGTTATCAGTCCCAGAAGCAGACATCTACGCAGAAAAGTGGAACAAAGGGAAGGCGTGAAGTTCCTTTACTCCCTTGATATACCAGTTTTTACTGAAGGAGCACTCGGGCTGACACGCTTATCTCTCACCAGGTAGAGGAACTGATATAGAACCGGGAGATGCATATTGGTGGTGCACTTACACGAGGAAGATGCTATTTCTTTCGATGACGCAGAGTGTTAGGCAAGTAAGAAAACACAGTGGGGATCACCCAAAATTCCGTCCCACTGAGGTCAGATATAGGCGCTGCACATTTGGCACTGGTACAGGGTGGTAAAGGTGTTGAAAGCTGCGCTGGAGTTAATGTTGATGAGGTCCAATGCCAAGTCAAGGCTTGGGGCTTGATGGCTGCAAAAAATAGCCTGACACATGAGTTCCCACATTTCCTGGTATCTACGTATCTAAGATAAGAGACTACAGAAATACCGCAAGCAGTGTTTATTTTCTGTACACACCTGCAGCATGTATATCTTATTACGAGGGCCGAGGCAATTAATACTGGTGATTGAGTCAGATTCGGAAATACTAAAACATACAGCAACGCGTGGCAAGCGACAGTCTTATTTATCAGAAACAGTAGGCTGTGATATGTCATCGTTTGCTTGACGTTTGCAATAGCAAGGCCGAAGCCTGAAGTGAATGAGTTTGGTAAGTATATATACGAAAGGCAGTCTTGCGATTGATTCTACGAGCATCTAGTAAGCTAGGAAGGTTATTTATCTGATGCTGGTGAAAGATCTATGCCACTCGGCAGAGGTGGGCCGGCATAGTGATACCGTCCGTCTAAGAAGCAGATTTTCAATTCAGCTTCAGAAGATAAAGGGATGATAAACCAAGAGACGACATACTAATCAAGTACCATACAGCACTGATAAGTGCAAACCCAACAAATACCACACTTGCATAATCTGTGAAGATATCCCAGTTTAACACAAAATGCATCGAAAAAAGAAAAGAAATTCAAAGGGCTCGAAGAGAAACAGGAAGAAGCCAGAAACACACGATACTCACTCATCGAAACCTGATCAACCGGAATAACCGCCGGCATCGAAAACAACACAATCTCAAAGGCAACCCACACCAACGCAACACAGTTAACCGCATACCCCCACCTGCCCAACCCAAACTGCGCCTGGTGCATCTCCCTTCTGCCGTTCCCGTTAAACACTAAAATCGCTATGGGCATGGCGTAGCTTGCGCCGAGGCAGATGACCGCGACGCCGACGAAGGCGTTGAAGGCTGCGCTGGAGCCGAGGTAGATGAGCCCCAGCAGGAGCTGGATGGTCGTGGAGAGGAGGTGCGCGTTGAAGGGGACGGAGGAGGGGGATGGGGATACGGATAGGGACGGAGACGAGGACGAGGACCCGCCGGAGATGCGCGAGAAGATGTGGTGGAAGGGGATTGCTTTGTCCCGCGCGAAAGACCAAGTTGCTCGCGAGGCGGCGCAGCAGATCGAGATGGCGCAGAAGATACCTACGCCGAAGACTGTGATAGGTCGAGTCAGGAGTTTGGGCTAGCTCAGGCTCGGGAAGGGGTCCGTACCGATTAACCACTAAATTCATATTCAGATGGAAAAGTTCCATTATTAGTTTTACTTGGTGAGGGTGTCGTATAGGTGGGATAGAACTCACCATTCCGAAACCACCTGCTCTCGATCCCATAATTAGAGTAAACATGACGCCGATCGGTTGGCCACCAGGAACTATGAACCACAAGGAAGGAAAGAAACGGTGTCAATCATACTAATAGATAAGGGGAAAGACTTATACCATTTAGGAGCATTGCGATATCAGGAAGCGTGAAAACGATGGGAAGGAGGAAAAAGAGACCCATGATCGTGCCGATTGGAATGGAGTAGGCGATCGCTTGGGGGACCTGGATAGCGGGGTGTCGGACTTCCTCAGCCATACTGGTGACTAGCGCATGACAGGGTCAGGGTCAGATTAGTGCTGGTGTGAAAGAAGAAAAACTAGCGAAGTAGTGGACTTACTCATTCCAATGGCAGCGTAGGTATAGGCTGTAAGCCAATCATTAGACCTGGTGTGCCTGAATCTCGACGCGAGAATAATTATTACCAGGCTACATGTACAAGAACCAT
Source organism: Tephrocybe sp. 9980TJB (assembly GCA_018220975.1). NCBI lineage: Eukaryota > Fungi > Basidiomycota > Agaricomycetes > Agaricales > Lyophyllaceae > Tephrocybe > Tephrocybe sp. 9980TJB. The sequence continues at coordinate 48,886 of JABAJU010000119.1, forward strand.
GTTACAGCGTCCCAGTTGAGGTCTTGCACAAGGATGTAGTAGAGAATGAGAATCATTACTTACAGGTAACAACCCAATAAAGAAAGTCCACCCTGGATTCCATCCCGACGCAGAGGGGTCGAAATGTCCCAGCGCATAGGCAGCGGAGTGGCGCCCAGATGCAGCTTTGACCGAGAAGCAGACGAGCATGACTGGTTGTAGTTGTACCTTACGTTCAGATACATTGCGAAGAGTCAGGAAGGACGAAGGACGTACTGATAATGCCGAATAGAGTCCAGAATGCAGATAATATCTAAGGCGGACGTGTGTCGGAAGAGTTAATAGGAGAGGAGAGGAGCGAGAAGCCGAGTGTGACGTACGTCAATGGTTGGTAGAAGCTTGTTTAAGAAGAGGACGAATATGCTGGTGAAAATCGTTACGCCAACGAAGATAAGGTCTGATGGCTTTCATCAGGACGATTACAAGCTATGTATATAGTTAGGACGTACAAGTCTGCCACGGCGTCGCGACCCACTCAGGATGGAATATCCCAGCGCCTGCGACGATCAGCTGTGCAGTTCCCTGATGAGCGAAAAAAAATAGAAGTTAGTCCTTATCGACACGCCGCAATGCGCATCACAGCGCGACTCGGAAAGGCAAATGAACGTACGAATGTTACGGATAGGCTTATCGTCCATACACCAACTGTGTACAACCACCCATTAATCCACGAAAGCAAAAGTCTGTACTTGGGTGGGGCCAGGCGGTAGCACCAGTAATAAGCGCCCGCAGAGGTCGGGTAGACAGAGCAGATCTCGGCCAGCGAGAGAGCAAGTGGTTGGGTGAGAACCGAAACGAGCAGCCACCTAGTAATAAGATAGAGTTATGGTACCGAATACGCACGCGTGAAATTTAATATGAAGGTATACGTTGTACGTGATTGGCTTACCCCCATACGATCGTTGCTGGTCCACCGCCAATGAGTCCAGTGGCAAATGGTGCAGAGAGGCCGTACGCTGGATATTGAGATCCGGAAAAAAGGAGATGAGTGATAGAGTCAGGTCATGAGAAGGGTCATGCGAACAAAATTCAAATGGGGTACTCACGCACTGCCATAATAGCTGATAAGGGGGTACGTGTGTAGTGAATTACGAGCACATGGTATGGTTCAATTGCAGACGGGCGTACCGAGGGTCACTGTTAAGCATTTAAATAGATAGGTTAACCATTGATAAGAAGGTTGCATGCAGACATACTGAACAATATATGGAATAATCCGCGAGACTGTTGTAAAAATCGTGGGCATAGTTATTGTCAAGACTGTGCTTAAGGAGTAACACAGCCTACGCGCGACAACTCTTGTCTGTAGCCCAGTTTCTCGAGGCCTTGCGCATCGATATCGGACGAGGAGGCGGTAGCGACAAGACCTTTTTCGCCTATAGAAGCAGACATGAGTCGAGAGGAGCAGAGAAGGAAATAAAGTTCAGGCGGCTTGATAACATTCTTATACTATTAATGGTTGAGCGTCACGTTTTAATGAGGAGCTTTCTTGGCCAAAGAAGGACTTCATTGACGTGTGTGTATGAACCGATTTGGAATGGACTTCTCTCAGGTATGGTGACATGGTTTGAAGACAAAATCAGATGGTTTGTATTACACGGTAGGCTAAAGTGATCCCAAGCTACAATGAGCAATCAAAAACAAAAAAGTCAGCGCCACTGGCAAAACTCGCAGCCGTTCGATGGGTTTACCTATAAAAACGACTTTTAGACGATCCTTAAGGATCGCAGACGTTCCAAGAGAGAAAGGCGAGGGACAAAGGGTGGTATTTGGCAAAAATGATGCCTATAAACAAGAAATCTGGGTGGCTTATATAAGATTTTTAAGTTTCCCCTCACCATGCCCGCCAGTCGACCCGCTACAGCGCCACAGCCGCCTCCAAGCTCTGTATCCATCGGGAAAAAGCCAATGGCATACCCGCCTCAGCCAGCAGCTCAGCAGCCACAGCAGCGCAGCGCACGCGCCGCGTCAAAGGCTCCCCTCGCTTACCCTGTCCAACAACAGCAACAGCCAGCACACCCTCATCATCATCCATCGCCTCCGTCCTCCACCGCATCGGGACCATTGAAGGGCAGACCACCAGCTGGGGGAACCCCCACTGTGTCTTCGAAGCCCAACAAGATATGGAGCACGAGCACCACGGAGGAACGAGAACGAATAAAGGATTTTTGGCTGGGACTGGGAGAGGAGGAAAGGCGAAGTCTCGTCAAGATCGAAAAGGATACTGTGCTCAGGAAAATGAAGGAACAGCAGAAACACAGCTGCAGCTGTGCCGTCTGTGGCCGTAAGCGGTGCGTCAAGTCTTCTTGTTATCTTTTATTCAAACATCGAGACTGATCGTTGCCGCAGAAACGCAATAGAGGAAGAGCTCGAGGTACTGTACGATGCTTATTACGAAGAGCTAGAACAGTACGCGAACTACCAGCAGCGATACGTCAATTCCGGCGGAACCATCACTCCTCCCCCTGGCCCCGGCCCGTTCCCGGGCAGCGTCGAGCTCGACAAGAACGGCGCTGTCGTTGGTCACAACGGCCAGGCGCAACGGGCAGCAAAGGTGAAACAGCAACAGCAGCAACAACAGCATCAGCAGCAGGTGAACGGCCGACAACAACAGCGCGGTAAGACCAGCACCATTCCGCCTTCGCAGGAGGAGGAGCAGCAGCAGGTGCATCTCCATCCACATCAGCACCCTCCACATCCACATGTACATCCACATGCAAAAGAGAGTGAGTTTGAAGACGACGACGACGGTGCCGAGGAGGAGTACGAGGAGGAAGAAGAGGAAGAAGAAGAGTACGAAGAGGAGGAGGAGGAAGGTGATGAAGAGGAAGACGGTGAGGAGGACGACGATACAAGTCCTCAGAGGCGCATTGCGAATCCTAATCTTCCTCCTCCGCCTTCAAAGAAGAGGGTGAATGGTATCGAGCCAAAAGCTTCTGACGGGCTTTTTAGTCTGAAAAATAGCCTAACGGTGACAGGTGAGTGCTGATTTTCATGGAAAGAGCGTCCTGACGCCGTTAACGTGATGTTTTCTAGGTCCAGGTAACATTCTCACAGTGGCAGACGACCTCTTGAAAAACGACGGCCAGAAGTTTTTAGAGATGATGGAACAGCTGGCGGAGCGGCGGATGCAACGGGAAGAAGAAGCGGCTGGCGATGTCGAAGATGACAGCGAGGACGACGATGACGGCATGCGACGAGATGAGGATGACGAAGAGGAAGAGGAGGAGGAAGAAGAAGAGGAGGAAGATGATGATGATGATGATGACGAAGACGAGGAGGAGGTTCGTAACCCGTTTTCCATCCCTCTCGAACCCCTTAAATTCTTTTTTTTACCGGTTACCTGTAGATGACAGAGGAGCAGAAGTCCGAAGAGGGCAAGCGTATGTTCTCCATCTTCGCCGCGCGGATGTTCGAGCAGCGCGTTCTGCAGGCCTATCGCGAGAAGGTAGCGCAAGAACGGCAAATGCAGCTACTTCGTGAGCTCGAGGACGAAGATAAACTAACGAAAGAACGCGAGGCGAAAAAGCAGACTGCGAACCAGAAGAAGAAGGACAAGCGGAAGTAAGTTTTTTCTGTTTCCTTGTCATCTGTTGTCGTTTGGTGTCAGGCTGGATTGTTGATGGATTGTTGTGCTTGTACAGGCAGCAGAAGCTTGCCAAGGACGAGGAGAAAGCTGCCAAGGCGGCGGAGAAGGCGGCGGAGGAGGCAGCCATGAAGGCGCGCCAGGCAGAACTAGAGGAAGAGAATAAGAAGCGGCGAGAGGAGGAGCGTGCGCGGCGAGAGGCTGCAAAGAAGGCGGCTGAGGAAGAGCGTACAAGGAAAGAGGAGGAAAAGCGGAAACGCATCCAGGAGGAGAAGGAGCGCGAGGCTGAACGTGAGCGCAAGAAGCGTGAAAAGGAAGAGAAGGCCAGGGCAGAGAGGAGGGAGAGGGAAGAAAGGGAAAGGAAAGCCAGAGAGGAGAAGGAGGCGCGTTTGGCAAAGGAGAAAGAAGAGAGGCTCGAGAGAGAACGTATTGAGAGGGAGAAGGCGGAGAAGGCGCGTTTGGAGAGATTGGAGAAGGAACAGGCAGAGAAGGCTGAGCGGGAAAAGAATCTGGCAAAGGAGCGCGAGGAAAAGGCGGAGAGGGAGGCGCGTGAACGACTCCAGCAACAACAACAACGTAACGTTGTCTCTCCCATCGGGAACGGCAAGGGTACAGCAGGGCGAGCTGCAAGGAACAATGCTGCCGCTTCGGGTTCATCTTCGTCTTCTGCCAACCAACAGCCCCGTGTCGTCCCAGGCCCTACTCTTGTTAATGGTACCACCACTCCCAAGAAAGCGCAACCTAAGGTGTCTCCGATTTCTCCTTCTGCGTCGGCACCTGTCGTGGGTCAGTCTCCTTCTCGCCAACAGCCACAACCACAGCAGCCTCATCCGCCTCATCGTGGTCCTCCGACACAGCCACCAACACCTCTCACTCCTCAAATGCCTAACCACATCCCTCCGATACAGCCAATGATGTTCCCTGGTGCTCCTGGCATGATTCCCCCTGGGACCCCCATGTCGCCTCGTGTTCAACAAGGGTTCGCACCAATGGGTTACGGCTACGGTGCACCTCTCCAGCAGCAACATCCCGGTCAACCTGGCCTCGCGCCCTCTCCTCTCCCGCGCAACTTTGCTCCTGGTGTGAGCCAGGCGTTCGACCCGCCCTTTAACCGTGGTGTGATGCACGTCGCGCCCATCGGCCCTCCAGCAAAGTCGAAAGCACCTGGGCCCCTCTCCACCTCTCCCTCCGCTCCATCAGTCCTCTCCCTCGCACCCGGAACAGGCCGCCGCGGTTCCATCCTCTCTGCCGACCCAGCTGGCCCAGGACCCATCGGCCCACCCGGTAGCCGCCCGATGCTTGCACCCATCGCCCGGCCTAGTGTATCCTCTGGCACCGCCAACGGCGAGGGCAGCTCCAGCTCCAGCTCTCCCATCCGCTCGTCAAGCCCGAAAGGCATCCTCGGTTCGTCGGCGCTTGTGGAGGACGGCGATGAGGTTGTCAAGGCGCCTGCTGGACGGCGCGGTGGGACGGCACCCATGCCTATTGGTGCGGGGCTCGGGATCGGTGGGATTAGTGCCCCGGGATCGATGGGATCGATGGGATCGACGTGGGGGCCTACGAGCCCGAGGAGTCTAGGAGGCGGGGCGCCGTGGGCTGCACCTGGGTATGGGAGCCCCCAGCCACAGCGACCGATACGGCCACCGCCTGTGGGGCCGCTGAATACACAGCAGCATCACCCCGGGGCACCGATTTGGGGAAATGCAGGGGCGGGACAGGAGTGGCATTCTCCTGGGGGCTTCTTTAACTCACCGAATCCCAACCAGTTCGCGCCTGTTGGGACGTCGCCGCCGCCGAACTCTGGAAATTAGTCGTTCTGTAGCGCTAGTTGTTTGACTTTTCCAGGCTATTATTCCTCATTCATTCCGTCACGCACATGCATGCATCGAGCCCCAATAGCTTTATCTCGTAATTTTACCCGCAATTTCTGCATACTCTTTCTTTTTGTTACCTCCTCTACCGCCATGTGGTCTTTTTTTGTTATCATCCATCCATCCATCCATCCACTCTGCAGCTGATAGTCTCGATGCACTTACCCCTCATACGTTACTCCCATCCAAGCTCTCTATGGCGGAAGATTGCATACATCAATACACCATGTAAATCATCAAGATGTCCCAGTGCTCTGAGCTCTGATCCAGGTAACTTTTGCAATATAACTCCTGGATCAATACGGATGATGATCCATGGCCATTGGTGAACCTTTATAACCCATGGTAAGGTTGTTCCAATATAAGGTCATCGTGATTCACCATCGACTAATGAAGAAAAGGATGCCGAGACAACGACGTGATAAAAAAAATGGTCAAGATGGTTAGTAGCAGCATGTCGCACCCTCGGCGCACATGGTTAGCCTTGGGCGGTTAGCTTAGGGGAGGTTAGCAGAGGTTAGCTCGGGTGGCAGCGCGCTTAGTTAGTTACGCTTGGGCTTGGCTCAGGCAAGCCATCACATCCTTTTCACCCCCATCGTAACCTTCTTTCCTTGTGATCCATCATCACATCGCATTCTTTTCGTAGACTCTTCACCCATCGTTAACTCGAAACATCACATCATCTCAGGCCTCACCTCACCTCAAGGTTGCGTGGGCTGACCATTGAAAGACGTAAAACACTGATATATTTGGTAGCTTGCGGTCATGCCTACTCCTTCCCCGTCTACCAACTCCTCCACAGTTACCCTTGTCGCACCCCAGAAATCGCCAAAAGATTATGAAGCCGCGTTCGGTGCCTTGGCAACTTTGCATTGCTTTGGCGGAGGAATACCTACCCTTCTTGAGCAATCTAAAACCATGAACTAAGAGGGGAAGAGACCTGAAAGAGACATCCGTCCTGTACCCAACAGTGATCATAGCAAAGTGGCAGGACGGGCGGCACAAAAAGCTTCACGACAAGCTTAGGGGCACGCCGGCACGGAGAACTCGCATCATGAAATGCGTAGCAATGTACGTTCTCGCCTCGACAGCGACGCCTACAAACTTAAGTACAAGGAGCGCTGATGATGTGGGGCCAGATAAAATAGATTGGTTCCAGTGTTTCGGTATATTTCCTTGCCGATCCGTTGCACAGGAAGGCAAGTCTCTGTTTGATCTAGAAATCATCTGGAAAGAAAGATTTTCATTTCCTCAACGGCCTTGGCAGGATCTCAGGATCTGACAACCTCATGATCCAAGTGTGCGACCTACTAAGTTTCATTGAGGGTATTGGATGTACCACCTGCTCTCACCGTACAGTATTGCAGATCGAACTATGCGCTTCTGTACGAGTCGCAAGTTTTTTCCTGTAGGTGTAGTCGATGAGTGAAAAGACCAAGAAGTGTGGGTGGCGTGACCGTGGTAGACTTAGAGTATCAGTGCAAAGTTGGTCCATGTTCCGCTTGTCACCGTTGCCTTTCGTCTTGAATCCTTTCAGTGGCATGAATGCATTGCACAGGCTTTTCTTTGGACTCTAGCTCTCGTCTCTCTTCACCGAAACTTGAATAGTATCTGAATTAGAACGCGCAGCTTCGCTCTCAGAGTCTCATGCGAAAGAAGGCGGCTAAGTACTTTTCGCACAATTTCGCCTTCCTTCGCATGGATCACGAACAGCGCCTTCTCATCACTGTAGGGCCCATCATCTATCAGTGGACAACTTTGTACTTGCCTTGCTTGGAACTATTCTAAACATGCCGTGTCCGAAGTGTGTCCATTTATGTTGGTCCAGTGATCACTTATAAAGAAAGGACCAGCCCAAGTTGATCCCCCAACTCTCAGCTGGTTCTGAGTTTCCACCCACGTCTAGCAGGTCTGACCTATATTCATACACTCTCCATCACTCTCCACCACTAATCGACTCTATATTATCATTATGAAGTACTCTACTGCTGTTGTCGTTGCATGCATCGGAGGAGCCGCTCTCGCTGTTGCTCAGGAGCATCACACTACAGGCTCTGTCACCACCGATGAGCACCATCCTGGTCACCTCGCCGACCCTGCCTCCGCCCAAGAACATCCGGGTCATGTCACTGAACACGTAAGCCCTTCCTTCATCCTACACTTTCTGTTCATAATCCTAACTCCATTACGAAGAAAAATGCTCACAGGGTTGCCAAAGCGATAAACATGGCTGCCACCTTTGCCAAACATGCGCGCCCTCAGGCAGCGTCCTCGTACTACTCCGACAGCAATGTATATCCTCGTACTTTCCACCTCCCGCCCGGCTTGAAGCCAACCAAGCTCGCTACATCAGGAAAGGAATTTAGCAGAACTACAGGTCGCAAAGCGGTTAGCGCCGCTAAAACTGGAGTGAAATTCGCCAAACAGGTATCTAAAGCTTCGGGAGGAGGCAAGCAGCTTGCTCAGGACGCAGGTACTATTGCTAGCCTGTTCTCGTCCAAGAATCAGGTCCAGTCGTACGATAACTCGTACGAGTCGTCATCCTTCAGACGCCGCTCTCCCAGGGGAGACAGCAAGCGGCGCTTACCAAAGGACGATGCCTTGAGCAGTGACAACGCAGCCCGTGATTTTACTGGAGAGGATGAGCTCGAAGCTCGCTTCAAGTGGATTGACACTCTGAAAGCCAAATATGACCAGCGAGAGAGCAAGGCGGCTAAAAAACAGGCAGCCATAGATAATGTCAAGGCTAATAGCAAGGCGGCTTTGGCGGCGATTCACAGCGGACAGATTCCTCCTTCCTCCTCCTCCTCCGACACTTCCGCCACCGCTCCCATGGATCCAAGTTCCACATCCTATCGTCGTGGGTTCGACGACGAGGTCGAGCTGGAGGCCCGCGAGTTCGATGATGAACTGCTCGAAGCTCGCTTCAAGTGGATTGACACTCTGAAAGCCAAATATGACCAGCGAGAGAGCAAGGCGGCTAAGAAACAGGCAGCCATAGATAATGTCAAGGCTAATAGCAAGGCGGCTTTGGCGGCGATTCACAGCGGACAGATCCCTCCTTCCTCCTCCTCCGACACTTCCGCCACCGCCTCCATGGATCCCAGTTCCACTTCCTATCGTCGTGGGTTCGACGACGAGTTTGAAATGGAGGCTCGTGAGTTCGATGATGAACTGCTCGAAGCTCGCAACCTCAACCTCAAATATGACCTTGCTGCGCGCACCTTTGACGAGGACGCGCTTTATGGTCGTAACGGAGGTGATGACATCGTTGACCATCACAACCACAAGGCTCACGATCTTCAACATAAAGCTGCCCAGGAAGGTACCTTAGCACAAGTCGTACGGGACGTTGACGAGTTCGAGGCGCGTGGTCTTGACCTTGAGGACGACCTTTCACTGGCAGCACGTGACTTTGAGCTTGAGGATGATCTTGCAGCTCGTGGCTTTGATGAGGAAGATACCCTTGCATTGAGGGATCTTATAGACTACAGTAATGAGATCACAGAACGCGGCTACTCAGACGACCAGATCGAGGCCCGCTTCCTGGACCACCTTAAGCACGCTCTTGGTGCGATCAAGGACACTTTGTTCAAAAAGAAGAATGGAGCCACACCCGCCCCCGCCTCTGCACCCGCAGATGCCAGCATATCCTCTGATCCTAGCATGTCTTCTGATCCCAACGCAGTATCTAGACGCGATCTCAGCGACTTGTCCGATGAGCTCGAAGCCCGCGCAGACTTCTCTGACAACGAGCTTGAGGCCCGCCTCTTAGGCTACAGCAAGTTCAAGCATGCTGTCGGTGCCGTCAAGGACACTTTTTTCAAAAAAAAGAATGGAGCCACACCCGCCCCCGCCTCTGCTCCCGTCGCTGCTGATGCCAGCATGTCCTCCGACTCAGACCCCAACGCAGCATACAGGCGTGATCTCGAGGACTACCTTGCGTCGCGCGATTTCGATGAGGAGTTTGAGTTCTTCCAGCGTGATGTATCCGAGCTCGACGCACGCGAGTTTGAGGACCAACGTGAACTCGGTGCTCGTGACTTTTTCGAGATTGACGAGCTGGACTAGGCTGAACTTGGCGATCGTCAGATCAGATGGACACAGCATTTGATAAACTTGATGATTCGGTTGATTTCGGACGCCCTGCTTTCCATGTCGTGTACACGTTGCATGATAAGTAGGAGCCTGTGTCTTTTGAGCCAGACTAATATATGTGAATTTAGAGGCGTACAACTTGTATCTGAAAATTCAATGCCAAGTGGTACACCGCCTGAGTTGCTTGGGATTGAGCATAGCCCTTGCTTAGCCGTGTAACGTGTTTCATCTTGCTCCATCATCAGATTGACAACTTGATGATCACATGATTCTGTTTCCAGGGCAGCCCGAAAGTATAAATAAAGGAACGATGGCCAACTGATCCCCCAACTCTCAGCAGGTTCTGAGCACGCATCACCTCGCAAATCCTTATCCAGCTGGTCTGACGCTTTTTTTCTCACTTACGACTAAATTCATCCTCTAAATCCTTTTCTTATTCATCATGAAATACTCGACTGCTTTCGCTGCCGCATGCCTTGGTGCTAGCGCCATCCAACTCGCCGCCGCCCAACGTAGGATGGATAAAAGGCGTCTCCCCTATGATGACGCCCTGTTGGAGCGTACCACCTCCCTCAGTGGTGACTCCCTCCAGAAGGGCTCGTACAAGGCTACGCGCTCCTTTGACCAGGACAACGAGATTTTCGCCCGTAACATTATAGGCGACTTGGAGGGTAACTATCACCAAGTAAAATCTGACGAATACACGCAAAAGGCGGCGAAGGAGCACACCGAAGCTCTCGCTGACAGCCTGAATAGCCGCGACCTTGGCGAGCATGCACCCCTTGGCGCTCGTTCATTGGGCGATATACAGAAAAACTATCACCAGATCAAAGCCGAGGATGCCACGAAGAAAGCTAAAAAGGAGAGTTTCGAAGCGACCCTGCGCCGCGACCTTTCCGACGCAGGGCTTGACGCTCGCGACTTCGACTTGGGCGAAGAGCTTATCCTCCGTGCCCTTCAAGAGGATGACGCTCTCGCACTTCGTGCGCTCGACGATGAGCTCTCGGCCCGTATGGTAGAACACGTCAAAAACGCGGCTAAAGCTCTATGGAGGACCGCCAAGGGCAGTAAGCCTGGTGATACCCCTTCCGTCAACACCGTCAACACCGACAACCCCCCAGTCTCAGACACCACTATTCCTGGTCGTGGCCTTTCCGCCTACGACGAGCTCGAGGCTCGCGACCTTTTCGAGGAAGAGCTCGCCCTTCGTGACCTAGACCATGAGCTCGAGGCCCGCATATTAGGGTACCACCACATCAAAAACGGAGCTAAAGCGGTGTGGAGAACCATCACAGGCAAGAAGCCTGGTCAAACTCCACCCACTGGTGCTCCCACCGATGCTCTCCCCGTTGACACCTCGAGCTCAATGCCCCCAGACGCCAGTAGTGGTGTTACCGGAATGTCTCCTCGTGACCTTTACGACTACGACGAGCTTGAGGCTCGCGACTTCGATCTCGACGAAGAGCTCGCCCTCCGCTCCTTCTCAGACAAGGAGCTCGACGCTCGGGATTTCATTGACGATGAACTCTATTCTCGCGAGTTTGACGAGCTCGACGCACGGGATTTCATTGACGATGGACTCTATTCCCGCGAGTTTGAAATTTCCGAGCTCGACTAATTGGTATGTTGTTTTCCTCTTCTACGGCAGATAGCTTGTTCTGATTTTTTCACATTAGCATGCTCATTTCTGATGGTAGACAGACAGTCTTGAATTGGTTAGATAGGATACGTACATAATGTGGGTGGATGTAGAAAAAATCGTAATGGGTTTGCGTCGCCTGAATGAACTGTCGTCCTATCGTGAGCTGCAAAGAGGCAATATCGTTGTACTTGGCCACCATTTGCATGCATTTCTCAAGAGTTAAACGAGATGAAAGCACGTTTCCCATTTCAAGGAACATATACAAGTACACAATTCAATATTTGTGATGAACGCTGTTCTAGCATGCCATGTTGGGAAGATGTCGATGTGATTTGCCTGTACACTGAGTCTGTTGCGCTTATGACGCTGCCTCGTCCGTCTTCGCCTTCTTCGCAGCACTCCCGAGGACTGGAGGTGCGTTATTGCCCCTTACGCCAACGTTTGGACCACCATCAGGCTCGACTGCCCGCTTCCTCTTCTCGCCCACTTCCTCAGCCCCAGCCCCTCCCTCCTTGGCATCCCTCTTGTCCCGCGAATCGCGTCCATTGGATGCGCCTCCGCGGCCACCACGTCCACCACGTCCACCACGTCCTCCACGTCCTCCACGACCGCGGCCGCCACTATCCCTGGCACCACCACGTCCACCACGACCTCCACGGGCACCCCCACGGCCGCGACCACCGCCGAAAGATGCATCAATGGCAGACTTGGCCGCTACCTGGGCTCGCTCAAGTTGGAAATCCTTCTCTGCGGTTTCTGTGGGCAACAAAAATGTTAATCTCTGCACCGAATTCCCGAAACGGAGAGAACTCACCATCGGGAACACTCCATGTAACCTCCTTCGAATTAATCGTTTTAATTGTGTCTTTCACGGACTGGATCTCCTCCTCCGTCAGCGACTTGTGGAACCCAACAAGACCCCAATCATCTCCGCGGGCGTACTTGATAAACGGTGCACGACCTTCGAACTTTTCCTTGATAGGGTCCTAAGACAGAATACTGATTCGAACCCTCAAGCATCGAAGCAGCCAGCGAAAAACAACTCACCTTGATCTCTGACCACGTGACATTTCCACCACAGCCCTCGAACTTAAGCGTCGCGCCCTTCACAAACGGCACGTCTTCGGGCTTGACGCTCCCTGCGCCCTCCTCATCCTGATGAATAAGGAGCTTAGTCCCCATGAATTCCAGATAAACCTCTTTCTTCTCCGCCGGAGGATCAGTTTTGCTCTCCTTGTTTTTCCCCTCATCCTTCTTGGCGCGCTCCATCTCGCGGAAGGCATTGAACCCCCTGGTGGACGACATGGCCTCCCGGCGGATATTGGCGGACTTGCCGGTGAGTCCCTTTTCTTTGATTTTCATTTCGCAGTAGTCTCCCCTGGTGAGGAAGAAGATGCGGTGGTTAGATGGTGGGTTCGCTGCAAAGTGGGAGGTGACAAACGTACTTGCTCATGATGAGCAATTCTTTGCCCTCAAAGGCAGGCTTGGGATCGGCCTTGAGGAATATATCGACGTGTGCAAAGTCTGCGAACTCTGCAAAGACCGAGTTCTGATTTATATTTTATACCCGTTAATATCAAATTGTTCCAAGGCGGAAAAAAAAAACGTACTTTGAATTTTTTGTCTTCGTCGCGTCTCATACGCACTGCTTTCGTCTTCCCATATTTCCCAAAGAACTCCTCCAGTCTCTTCTGTAATGTCGGGTCTTCGTCTGGGAACCCTTTCTATAGATGTAATCAACACGTTAGTAAATAATTAAGTCTTCTCAGATGAGCTATAAGAAAACACGCACAGCATACACACTTCGCTCGAGCGAATCCTTTGGTGGTTGAACTTCGGTCGTGCGGCGCACACGCTTGCCTTCAGCGTCTACTTCAAGGAAAGTGGTGGTGCTTGCGCGCAGGGCGGCGACGACCCAGTCAAGCCCTCTGGCGGAATACTCGCGCATGCGCTTGAAGGAGGAGACAGTTTCGACAGGGACCCAATGTTCAGGGTCTTTTGTGTAGAGCGTCCACATGAACCTGACCAGATAAATATCGGTTAGCTAAGAAGTAAAAAATCGAATCCAACAATTTGATATATAAAAAAAGTCGGCAGGTAATGGGATAGTCTAGCAAAAAGAATTTGATTTCAAGTAAACTTACTTGTCAAATGGAAGATTTGCGTCCGCAAAGTAGAACTCCACTTCGAATCAATAAAGTTATTGTAAGCTTTCTTTGCCCAAACAAGAAACATACGTTGTTCAACCGCCTTCGCCTGTAAGGCAGCATCTCCAGCCTCCGTCGTCGCAGCGCTCGAGCCCTCCGCCTTAGCGGTTTCAGGGACTACGGTTGTTTCCGCTGCGGTCATGGTAACATCGTCTTCGGCCATTGGTACAGAGTTGAGTAAATAAATGAAGGAAATAGATAGATTATAAAAGACAAGCTTCTGAGAAGAGCAGCAAGGAGTCAGAGGATGTCACAACTTGAACAGAGGTGACTTGTTTTTTAGCGCGGACGTTGATCTTGATTTCAATTTTTGGCGAGATACAGCCGTCGGACAGGGTTAGGGTTTACGTGATCTAACCACGTGGATAAACCGGTTATCCGGAAGCAAACTCGATGCCGGAGTTGTTCAAAACAACTCCATCATGCTGCAGAAGTTAGAACATACTTCGTCTGGTACTCATTTCGCATAAGATTTCCGATTATTAGGAATGTCTGCAAACGATGCAGCTCAAAGGACAGCACAGGATATGGCATCTGCCAGGGCAGCAACAACTATTGACGTCCTCGCCACTAGGGATTTGCTCCATAGTCAGTATTTCAAGCACTTGTCGATCACCAATTGTTAAAGCATCACCAGATGGACATCAAGAATGGTTGAAGAGAAACAAGGTCGTTAGTATTTTGCGGAAAGATGATGTCTTCGACAAATCCCACCGGTAATGGTTGAGCTTTCGAGAGGTGTTCTTGTTCTAAACGTACGATTCAAATCCAGCGACTTCATGACGCGCACAGAGCGCTATAAGCGTGCACTTGCGATGACCAACCGCCTTTATGAGCTTCAGGAACAGCACCACTGGTCGAATGAAGAGACCTCTGTTGCTTTCGCAAGCCTTGATGAACAACTCCCAATCGGACTGCACAACGTCGGTATGTATCCTATATTGTTCAAATTTGATAGGATTACCAACTCCTTGTATAAAACGCGCAGCTTTCCAGCCCGTGTTCCTTTCCCAAGGCTCTCCCGCCCTTCTCGCCCAGTATGCCCACCTTGTCTCCACGCGTGGAATCCTCGGTTGCTACCTCCAAACTGAACTTGGCCATGGCACCAACGTATCTCAGCTCGAGACCACAGCGACTTATATACCCGAGACCTGCGAGTTTGAAATTCATTCGCCTACGCTTACCAGTAGCAAGTGGTGGATCGGCGCGTTGGGGAAGACGTCAACTCATGGTGTCGTGCAGGCCAAGTTAATACTCCCTGGTGGGAGGGATGTTGGACCCCATTTATTCTTTGTGCAGCTGCGTAGTCTAGGTAAATGCTCTTCTGGTGTGCGACGCGTCGTGTTGCTAATTTCATTTCGTTTTCTAGACGATCATAAAGTCCTGCCTGGAATCGTCATAGGCGATATTGGTATATGCACTGTGAGATGGAAAGATATTTTTATATTGATACGTTGATCCAGGTCCTAAAGCCTTAGCGGGTTATGCCCCTACTGACAATGGATTTGCACGATTCAATCACGTTCGCATACCCAAAGAAAACATGCTTTCTAAATTTGCACAAGTTACTGATGAAGGAGAGTACGTTAAACCTCCCCACGCCAAACTTAGTTACGGCGGCGTAAGTGTTTTAAAATTTCCCTCCGATGCATAAAGGCTCATGATTGCTTCCTAGATGTTATATATACGCGCCAAGTAAGTTCTCCAAATTTTTCAATTTTTTTTTTTTTTTTTTTTTTTTTTTACAAACATACGATAGTATGGTGACTTCTGCCGGATGGCTCATGGCCAAAGGTATTTCGCAAATAACTCCTTATAAACCGCTACTGTAGCTCATTCTTAACCCCTTTATCAGCTGCAACAGTGTCTATTCGTTATTGCACAGTACGTCGCCAAGGATCAAATGGTACTGGAGGCCTTGAGAACCAGGCCATTACATACCCATCTGTATACATCCGGCTCCTCCCCATCCTCTCACATGCCTACGTATTTATACAGCTCGGACGCACATTGGTACGCTTACCGGCCATTCCTTACCCGTCTTAGTGTTGCTAAGTGTAACGATTCATCCCATATGCAGCTCAGCTCTTTCAACGCAATGTCTGCTCGTCTAGCCTCAGGAGACACCTCTCTTCTCGCGGAGTTGCACGCGACAACGAGCGGGCTCAAGGTACTCTGTTCAAGCGTCGGCGTGCAGGACCTTGAGGTCGCACGTCGTGCAATGGGTGGGCATGGTTACAGCGCCTTCGCCGGCCTCGGTAGGATTTACGCCGATTACTTGCCCAGCGTGACGTACGTTTCTCAAACACTGGCATCGCACTCCAGATATTGAAGAGAACTTGACTATGCATCCATCTAGATATGAAGGCGACAACTTCGTGCTGGACCAACAAGTTGTCCGCGCAGCAGTCAAATCCCTCACCACCCTCCTCTCGTCATCCAACCCAAGTCTGAACGCCCTCTCACCATCCTCTGCGTATCTCCGCCTTCTCCTCCCCAAGCAGCCCAACCAATCGCGCCCTTTCACATCCCCGTCAACGTCTGAGTGGCTGGACCCCAAGACCGCGATATCCTTCCTTGAGTGGCGCGCGGCTCTCGTTGTGCAGGAACATGTCCTCACGAGCAGGACGGGCCAGCTCGACGCAGCTGTGTACCAGCGCGTTGCGAAGGCCGTTACGGAGGCCTTCGTTGCAGTGCAGGTGGGCAAGATCATTGAGGGGCTTGGATCGGAAGGTCCTGCTGGCCCTGGACTGAAAGGGGACACCGAGCGCGTTGTAAAAGCAGTATATGTCCTGGTATGTCGTGTCACGTCATTTTCTTTCTATCTGACGCTGGCCATGATTCTGATTTGCTATGATAAATAGTACCTCCTCACGCTGTCCGAAGCCGCACTAGTCGACCTTTTGTCTTTCGAACTCCTGAAGCCTGCGAATACCAGAGGTGCTTCACAGTCAGCTGACCCAGCACGCACTCTGCGACTTGCTATCGATGATATGTGCCGCTTGCTTCTGCCCAACGCCATCGGGCTTACTGATGCCTTTGGGTTTACGGATTGGGAACTTGACAGGTCCGACTCCACCGCCTTTGTTTTCCTTTTCTCATACTGATATATGTTTTGATGCAGTGCTCTTGGCGTCTACGATGGAAAGGTGTACGACGCTCTGTGGGCGCGCGCACAGGAGGAGCCGCTTAACAGGACTGAGGTGACAGATGCATACGCGGAATCGATACGTCCTATGTTGGAGAGAGGACAGAGACAGGTGGCGGAGGCGCGGGCGAAGTCTAAGCTGTGAGGGCTTGTTAACCTGATAATCTGTTATGTTCTGTATGTAACTTTAAGGTATTCAACAATGTACACTTCTGTGACTTCGGTTGTACCGAGATTTCTAACTTTCACAGACTAAAGTCTGTGCCTCTTTGCCAGCAATGTGTTTCTAAATCGGAGGGACCAACGGCCTCGTATCTAACAAAGGTGTCGACTTTTGATTTTAAGGTGTAGTATTTGTTCAACGACTAGATTGTGAAACCTGCTTAGAAATGCCTAAATTATGACTAAGGTGGTACAACTAATCCTTTGACCGATGTGCTACGTCACTCTCATGAGAGGGGAGATCAAGCTGTCATCATGAGCGAACACTAAGAATCCGATGTATCAGCCTTTATAATAAGACTTCTCGCGTTTTCGTGGCGGGGCTTTACGCGGCATTCGAACGGGCTTGGTTGACTGCAATTTTTTCAGAGATGCAAAGTCGCGTCGAGAAGGAATACAGTACTAGTACTTACCTTACGATACCGCTACTAATAATGACTTTGGGAGTTATCTCCTTTCCATCGAAATCGACTGCTTTCACGATGTCAAAAGTTGCTAGGATGGACGCAATGGCAATCCAGACACTAGCATCGGCGAGGTGGCGTCCAGGACAGATCCTGAATATTAAGCTGCCAGTGAGTACGATGTAAAAGTACAAAACTTTGAGTAATTGTGGCACCTGCGGCCAAATCCAAATATTCCATTGGGATGCGGCTCGTTCCGAGATCTTTAGATCGAGGTTTATCTCTGGGTGAAAATTTAGGTAACGTGTTTTGAAATCTAATAAAGGCCATGTGATCTAACATGTGATCTAATGATTCCCACGTGTCACTCATGTCTGAGTGAAAATTGAAAATGAATGTCATTTGATTTGAAATCTAATAAATGCCATGTGATCTAATGATTCTCACGTGTTTGTCACTCATGCTCTGAGTGAAAATAAATCTCATGTGATTTGCAATCTAATAAATGCCATGTGATCTAATGATTCCCACGTGTCATCACTCTTGCTCTGAGTGAAAATAAATGTCATGTGATTTATTCAATGCCACATGATCAATGAATGCTCTGAGTGAAAATAAATGCCATGTGATTTGGTCTAATAAA